>JAASGU010000330.1:0-23696 GCA_023334365.1 Globisporangium acanthophoron
GGAACGAGTCGCCCGGGATGCGCGCGAGGATTTTGCTCACAGGGTCCACGGGCGCCGCGTACATCTCGAACGTCACGGGCGCGCTCGTGATCTTGCTCAGGTCGAGGCGGAAGAACGTCCAGCAGCCCACTTCGATCTCGTGTGGTGTTCACCGCTTAACGCAGACGCCAAGAAGCACGAGATCGATACTCGAGTGTGATGTTTGAGTGATACAAGGAGCAATGGAGCAATGGAGCAATGGAGTACGCTGTTCTCTATAGAAAATGAAGCTGCTGGATGTTGTTGTCTTGAGAAGCCTCCACGATCCATCGGTGCGGATCCCAGTGGTGTCCATGCCGCACACACTATCGTGCAGGCTTACAGGATACGGCGCTTCTTGGCCGAGTTCATGTACGGCCGCAGCACCCACTCGTTCTCGGCCTCCTTCTGGTCGCACGTGCCGAGCTTCACCTGGTACAGCTGCAGCTCGAAGCGCGGGCCGCACTCCTGCAGCTCCACCTCGCGTCCCGTCTTCTTGAACACGTGGTGGCGGAACGAGATGAAGTCGTTGTCGTTCGAGAGCGTGATCACGCGCTTCGAGTCCGGCTTCGGCACCGGGAACAGGTGCTTCAGGATGTTCGCCACACGCTTGCCCTGCGCAGGTCAATAGTCATAACGAGCGACGGTGTCAGCATACAACGACACCTCACAGCAGTTGCGTGTCGTGGTTCCCTTGCTTGCATCGCGAACGCACCAGCGAAGTCTGGAACTCGTTCAGGATGATGTGCGGGTACGCCTCCGAGATCGTCGCGCGGTCTTCGATGTCGTGACGCAGCACCGCGTTGTTGAGCGAGAAGTACGCCGTCGGGCCGTACGGCAGGTGCGAGACCACCAAGCCGTCCGGCTCACCGCGCGTCTCCGTCACGATGATCAGATCCGTGTAGTCATGCGACCGCGCGCTCTCGACGAGCTGCAGTGGAGTCGGCCATGCATACATGTGTGTAAGTGTTTCCTGCCGTTTGCATCGATTATCCCCCAACCACAGTAGGAGTGGCTCTGTAGCGTCCAGCACGTACATCACCGATGGTGTGCGCGCCGCGGTTCAGGCGGATCGCGTTCGGGAAGATGAGGCGGATCTCCTGCGCGAACTGCTTGAGCCGCGAGCTCGGATCGCGCGACGTGGTAATCGCGACCTTGGGGTCGAACATGCCGGCGTTCTTGTACTCGTCGTCGATGTGGTTGAGCGGCTTCTCGTGCTTGTCGTCATCGTACTCCATCTCGTGGCGCAGGTTGCGCTCTTGGCCGCGCAGCTCCGTCGGGATCGCCTTGCCGCCTGCATGCGTGTGAGCACAATGGTGAGTACACTTGTTGCATAACACACGATATGTACACAAAGAGCGAGACGAGACGCACTGCGGATGGCCTCCTTGAGCTGCTGCTTGTGGTCGTAGAGCGCGCGCTCCTTGCCCTCGAGCCCCTTGCGGTAGAGGTACTCGCGGCGAAGGCGCACGTTTCTCCGGACCGACATGCTGGCTGGTTGGCTACGTGACTGGCGAAGTGGTTGCTGCTCGGCTGCTCTGCGTAAGGGCCGACGACGCACGTGAGCGAGCGAGCGAGTGTGCTGCTGCTGGTGATCGAAAAGGAGCTCTGAAAATGCGTCGGAACCAACCACAATGAGAATATGTGGCACACATAAAATACAAGGCTAGTATTGCAAATTATACAAATCCAAGCAAACATCCTCTCAGCACACGACGTCGATCTTGCGCGGACGCATGCGCGGCTCCGTCACGGCGGCGGCAGCAGCTGACGGAACTGCTGATGGTGATACGGAGGAGGAGGCGGACACTGCAGCCAACGCACAGCGCTGCTCCTGCTGTCGATGCCGGCGCGTGCGGCGTTTCTTCGGCAGCAGCGACGGTGACGCGAGTGGCGGCGGCGCGACTGGAGGCGACAGCGGCGGCGACAGCACGAGCGACGCCGAACCCTGGCGCGTCCGCTTCTTCTTCTTCGACGCCAGAGGTGGCGACATCCCGCGCTCCCACTTGCTGCGACCTGCGCCACCGCTCTTCTTCGACGGGATCGGGATCGGCTGCGACTTGGGGATTGGCGGAGCCGGCGGCGACGGCGAGTACGGTGGGGCTACGAGCCAGTCCGAGTGCAGCGGGATGTTCCGGAAAAACAACATCGGACACGCCGCCTTGAAGTGCCCGCTCTCGCCGCAGTACCAGCACTCGGTTGCCAGCGCTGCCGAACTCGGAGCTGCGCTATGCGCGCCTCCCCCTCGAGGCTCTTCACTGTGCTTGGGCTGCGGCGGCAGCGTCACGCACTCGCGCGCCTTGTGCTCGCTGCTGTCGCAGATGTAGCAGCTCACTTTCGCGTCCCACGACGTCGCATCCGCCGCGCAGATCTCGTCCAGACGGCGGCCGGCGCACACCATCTCGTACGCGCGGCGGAACTCAAAGCTGAGCAACTCCTGGCCCTTCCGGTTGAAGATCACGCGGCCCACGTCGTGCGCCAGCTCGAACGGATCCTCGATGCTGATGCGCCACGGCACTGGGTGGCTCCACTTCATCGCCTTCGGCAGAGGCGCTCCCATGCGGACACTCACCACCTCATCCTCCCAGTTGAACTCACTCGAGTAGAAGTGGAAGAAGCCTGCGAGCAGCGCACCGACCGAGTCCTGGAACGAGGTGCCGAGTGTCGAGGGCTGGGGACCGACAGTCGGCAGTGCGTGGAGACGCTGCAGCAGCGCCGACAAGTTCGTTTCGCTCTGTAGACTCGCGAACTGTGTGTGGATGACCGGCAGCAGGATCGGTGACTGACGCGACTGGAGGTAGAAAATCAGCAGCAGCGAAAAGCCTGCGCCCGATGCAGCACTGTTAGGGAACTACCTTCGTACACTTCGACAGGTGGTCTGCCCAAACGCCGAAAGCGCCATCGTACCGTAGGAACTCAGCGTCCCGTTCGCCGAGTCGTTGATCCCGCGCCGCTTCGCCCAGTACTTGACGGCGAACGCCAGCGGTCGCACGCGCGGGTCTGCGCGGCCGTAGCATTTGATCAGCGCGGTGTTGAGGAGCGCGTGGACGCCGCCGACCGATACGTCGCAGGCGACCTAGAGCCGCGTTCGCAGCAGCAGACCATCGAACGAGTGAGTGCTCTTGTCGCACAGTCCAGGCTAATGCATCGAGCGCTCGTACCTGGCGGACGGGGTCCCACAGCTTGAGCACCGGCACGCGCGCGTACTGAATAAACTCCTTCACCTCGAACACATCGGCGAGACGTGCGCGCGCGGTCGCGAGGATCTGCGCGCGCTCGTGCATCGTCCGCTGGCTCTGCAGGTGCACGTCGGCGTCCGCAAAGTAGATGCCGAGGTCGATGTCGCTGCCGCCAAAGCCCGTGCCGCTGCGCATACATGACGACACATCCAGAGCATCAGGTGCATTGTTGTTAGGTGCATTGTTGTTGGGGCCAAGTTGCAGTGGCGACCATCACTCTCACGCACCTCTCGGACGAGCCGAAGGGCAGCACGCGACACGCCGGCCACTCGCGCGCCAGCGCGCGCTGCACGAGTGCGCGCACGTCGCGCTTGCGCTGCAGCTCGGCGGCGTTGGGCTCGAGTTGCTCGAGCAGCGCGACGGCGTCGACCGAGAGCTTGCGGATGCTGGTGGCAGCGCCCATGCTGGTGTCGTGGGGCCGGATCTTCTTCTTCGATTTGTAGGTTGCAGGTAGTGGTGGTGGCGGAATGTCAGAGACGGTAGCTGGTGGTGAGGTGGTCACGACCGCAGCGCCGCCATAGTGGAAGAAGGAGAGGAGGGAGTCTAAGCGGTCATCCCGGCGCGCTGTGCGGCGGGCGATCGCTCGACTTTGTCTCTCTCTCTCTACTCTACTTGTCTCTCACGCTTGGCGAAAGCGGGAATGAGCGCAGATTCGCTCCAGCAGATTGTGATGAGGTACACGATACACCCCCGACTGGTTTCCATAATCTCGATGGTGGCAGTAGCATGTTTTGGCTGTTTGTTTTGCGATATTGCGATAAAGGGCAAAGAGGCAAAGAGGACGAGGAAGGAAGGAAGACGGCGAGCACCGAGGAAGGAAGGACGGACGGACGGCGAGCTGCCCTACGACTACCACGTGCTCAGACCAAGCAGAGGAGAGCGGCGTGCGAGAACAGGTGCGACCCCCCTCACATGAGGCGCTTTAACGGCGCGTGCATGGCGAGGCGAGGGGGGAGGTTTCGCGAACCTCCCCCCCTCCCCCATCGCCTTCTTCTCTTCTCCCTTCCCCCTCACGCGCGCTACGTGCGTCCCGCCTAGAGCGAGAAGCCGCGATGGACAAGAAGGTCTGGCAGCGCGCGGTGGCGGATCTGAACCCCCCAGGGGTCCCCAACTCCTTCCGGCGCGCGCACCGGCAGCAGAATGTCGCCTCCACGCTGCTGCGACGAGAGACCGGGGGCGCGCGTCGCGCGGCGCAGCTGCTGGGCGAGGACCGCGCCGAGAACTTCTGGGCCGAGCGTGAGAGCGCGGCGAAGGTGCGCTTTTCTATAGTTAAGGGGTCGCTGGATGCGAGGGTGTGTGTGACTAAGACGAAGATGGGGGATGCGTGACGACAGCACCAGAGTCGGTACTTTGAGCTGCCGCCGACCACCAAGTCGACGATCTCAATCGCGATCAGTCCGGACGGGTGCGTGTGTGAAGTTGCGAGGGGTGAACGCGGCGGCTGGTGAGGTGTTGAGAGCTCACGTACACGCCGCGAAACAGGAAAACGTTCGCGTCGACGCACGGCGACCACACGGTGAAGATCATTTGCTTCGAGACAGGCAGAATACTTCAGGTGCGCGCTTGTGTGTGCAGCTTGCGTGTCTTCTATTGGAAGAGACTGACAGGTTGCGCTGCTTGCAGACGCTTGTCGGACACCCGCGCACGCCGTGGAGCGTCAAGTTCCACCCGACAGACCCGCGCTACGTCGCCTCGGGATGTCTCGGGTTCCAAGTCAGGTGCGGAGTCGTCTGCGATCGGTGGATCTGTGCTTGGATCGCCGAATCCTGACGCCAAGTGTTGTGCGTAGGTTCTGGGACATTGAGACCGGCAGGTGCTTGTACGTCTCGACGTTGAGGCACGCGATCATCTCAATCTCGTTCCACCCGTCCGGCGACATCCTGGCGATCGCCAGCGGGACGTGTGTGTACACGTGGGACTACCAAGTACGATCTGCTACTCCATACACCACCGCTCGCTCTTACTGAGTACTAACGATTCTTCTCCTTCTCTCAACTTGGTCAACACAGCACACTTGCCCCAGGATAGCCATGTTCAGCTACCAGACGCTGCGGTCGGTCACCTTCCTGCCAGATCCGACGAAGATCATGGTTGGCGAAGCGAACGAGCGATATCTGGTACGTCTAACAACTGGTACACATGTGCAAGGATGTTGTTGCCGTGGCGCTGATCGCTGTCGTTTATTTGTATATGTGGTGTCTCTTAGCGTCCACAGGGTCAAGCGCCGCCGTCAGACCTGACTGTGACACTGACAATGTGGGACTTTGATCCGTCGTGGGCACTTGCCCCCGAGCCGCTTCTGGTGAAGAAAGCCATGTACAACAGCCAAGTGGTGCTGTCCCACGCTCTAATTTATAACGACGGCGGCTTCGACATCTCGCGGTGCGGACGGTACCTGGCGATCTGCGCCGACTTCTCGCTTCGGCAAGCGGAGAAGGAGATGGAGATGGAAGTGGAGATGGAGGCGAGCAACGACTTGGAGCAGATCCTCTCGACCGCCCCGCAGGACCAAGTCGCTGCTGAGGAAGTCATCCCGAGTGACGACGCCAACGATTCGTCCACACCAAGCGTCCAGACAAGTTCAGTATCCACTGCAGCTTCAGAGAGCAGCAGCAGCAGCAGCGGAGGCAGTAACAACAGCAACAGCACTACCGGAACCAGCACCAATGCGGGTGCAAACCCCAGCGCCACGGCCAACGCCAGCAGCAGCCTCGCTGCATCGGTTGTCGCGAACGCCATCAACACAGGCGTGAACGCGGCGTCACTGGCCGGCTTCCAGCACTCGCGCCTTCTCGCGATGCCGAACATCATGATGCAGCCTCCAAATATCCTCGCCGCGCTCCAGTCGGCAGCATCGGATCTCTCGCTGAGCATGGACCAATACATGAACCAGCAGATCCGGCGCGTTCGACCTCGGCTGCACCCTGGGAACAACAGTCTGCATCACAACCACCAGGCGATCGGACAAGCGCGAGCGAACCCTCTGAATCCGGTCGCGGCGCCACAGCAGCGCTACACGCAGATCCGACCAAACATCGCGCTCAGTCGCACGCGATTCACGAGGAACCAGCGCAGCCAGCGCGGACGCCTCGCGTCGGAGATTCAGTCGACGTGGCTGGCGCTGATATCGCTCGAGCCGCAGCAACTTGGTCGCGTGATCCAGACGTGCCACTTGGCGGAGACAGCAGCTGGCGGCGTGACGTCCGTCAAGATCTCGCCGACGTCAGCGTTTGTTCTGCTTGGGTACGGTGTTCGAGATCGCCTTCAGCGAGAGACCGAGTTCCCAGTGCACCGTGTGACGCGAATCTACCGATGGGACGACATGAAGCTCCTATCGCATGTCGAGAGCGAGCTCGACGATGTGAACATCGCACTGTTCAGCCCCATCAGTGGCGGCGGCTTCATCTACGGCACCAAGCAGGGCAAACTTCGCGTCTGCAGCACTTACCGCGGCAACTACGAGGATGAAGAGAACTGCAACGTGCTGGACGGGGCTCGTCGCTGCCACTACGACCAAGCTGTTGTGTCAGATGACAACGACGAGGAAGACGACGAGGAGGGCGAAGAGGACGACGAAGAGGACGAGGACGAAGAGTTCGAGGACGCCGAAGGCGAGGCGGCTGAGGCTGCCGCTGATGCTACAGGCGACACCGAGATGATCCAGGAAGACGAGGAACCGGCAGCAGCTCAAGAGCAAACAAGTCGATAACTACCGTCCGTCCGTACGTGCACATACGCACAGGCACTGTTGAATTGCGCTATAGAATGGAGCAGGAGAGCTGGAGCCAATCTTCGTGGCGGCGAGCATGAGTGAGAGCGCACTTCCCACGAAGGACAATACGAGGTTCACCACAGCTCGAGCCACTGACTTCTCCCACCTAGTGCTCGTCGTCGGCGATTCGCGCTGCGTCGGTGCCTTGGCCGAACGTCTTCCCGAGAAACATCTCCTTGTCGAAATCGCTCCCGACGAACTGCGCCTTGTCCACCTTGCGCGCCTTGTTGATCATGTCGGCCGTGTCCTTGCGGTACATTCGCTGGTGCATCAAGTCGTCTTCGTCCCCACAGCCCCAGATCTCCATCGCGTCGATCGTGAAGTTCTCGCGACTCGAGAGCCGACCCGACTCGAACGACAGGCACTTGGTAGTCGTGTAGCTGCTCTCGTCCAGATCCTCGCTCAGAAACAGCCGGAACTTGCTTGTCGTACCGCCGATGCCCATGCCGCGCGGGAGCGCATAGCCCTTCGAGTTCAGGTACATGTAGCCTTCGTTGCTCGACGCTCCGCTCACGCAGTAGATGTTGATCTCCGGCTCGAACCGGAAGAGGAAGCACCCGTTGCCTCCGTACGCGCGCGTCGATTCCTTCCACTCCGAGTCGCAGAACATCCCAAACACCGCTGAACAAAACAGTAACGCAGCAGATTCAGTCACCTGTGCACATTGGTCCACAGCATCTCCGAAGGTCGGGTTGCTGTACCTCCATCCGTGTCACGGATGATCACGAGAGTCGCGCCGGTGTAGCCGAGCAGGTGGTAGCTCAAGCGGTTGAAGCTGAGTCCGTCCTGCGAGCTCGTGTACAGGCGGTGGAGAGAGTTCTGGGTCGGGGTCGTCACCGCCGACAGACACACAAAGTGCGCACTGCACAACACGGAGCGAGAGTTAGACGACCAGAGCTGCGCTTCCACAGCCACAGATACAGCACGCCAGAGCGAAACGAACCTCGACAGGATCTCCGAGTTGTGCGAGAGGCGCGGAGGGTGGTAGGACGGCCGAGCGATGTCACCGAAGCACCGCACGCTCATCCACGACACGAAGACCGAGTAGAGCAGCGGGAACTGCGCGCTCACCCAGCGCACGAATTCATCGCACGACAGCTGCCTTGGAGTGGGTGCCGCTCCACTTGATATTTCGGCAGGCAGGGCGGCGTTCGCGAGCTTCTTGGCCACATACAGAGTGCGCTCCTGCTCCTCGTCGCTTGTGTGTTCTTTCTCGTCCGCCATGACCAGTACCGACAGCAGCAGCTGTACGAGCTCGTCCTCGGTGGCGAACGCGCCGCCTTTCTCGGCAAACAATCGGAACAGCGTGCGCATAACGACCTGCGACGACGAGCGGGTGCACGCAGCCACTGCGAAGCATCTCGACAGCAGCACCGGGTCAGCGCTGCAGTACATCAGACAGCTCCATAGGAGTCCGTGACGCACCCGCCTGCACGAAGTCGATCTGCTGGAGCTTCGCGCTCTCGGTCTCACGCGCCTCTACCTCCCGCGTGTGCAGGCAAAGGTCGTAGAAGGCGGCGCCCAACTGCCGGATGCGGTTCGCAGTCGTCTCCGGTGGTAGTGATGCGCTCAGAGGCACCTGCAGCAGTGCCTGTAGCAGCGCAGTCGCATGTATTGGTACATCATATCGCCATTATATGAATTGTACATGCAAGCAGCAAGTACAGCGTACCTGCAGCTCGGCTTGCACATCCGCCGGAGTGGCAGCAGCCACGTGTGCGAACAGCTTCGCGAGGCACTCGAACTCCTGCGGCGCAACGAACAAGAGCGTTGGTCAGATTGCACGAACGAGTGCGAGGGAGGAAGCAGCTGCGCATGGTACCTGGTCGCTGAACGGCCCCTTCCACTCGGCCGCCGACGCCGCCGCCTTGTCGCTGTGGCTCGAGGATGTCGTGCCCATGTCGATCTTTGTTCAACTGCGCATTCTTCGGCTCTTCGGTGATGTTGGCTGCTCTCTTATCCGGTCATCCGGATAATGTTTTTGATTTTTTGTGTTTTTAAAATAATTTTGGAAAAATGTGATATCCATTTAACATCGTTATTTACATCCTGACTCTATTTTTGAAAAATAGAAGCGTCGCGACATTACGAGTCGTGATCCTTTGGACTGCGTTGATTACAAGCGCCCAAATAAATACTCGTGCCTATGAGGGTATCATATCCGACCCACTCTACTCAAGCATGCACGCACTGGCTCAGGCTCAAGCAGAACAGAGCAAAGCAGAGCCGAGCATGCCGAGCCATGAATCTGTGCGAGTTGGAAATAGCGGCACCACCGATGGTCTTTTTTTATCCCGGTGCACCCTTTCTCCTTTATATCGCACTTTTCAGGATGTACACTGTTCCACCATTGCATGAATTTGACTATCACATCCAGCACTCCGCAATTCGATACCCTTTTACATTGCACTGAGCTCTCTACTTTCTATTTATAGAGGGAGTGGGACCTCTTCGTGCTTGACACACTCGACGTCTCGACTCGACCTCGACCTCGGGACCCTCAAAGTGCCATTCGAGCCCTCCAGCTCCAGCGCTCCAGCTCCAGCGCTCCCGACCGCCACGACGTCCCTTCTCACGCCGAGTATGTGGAACCGCAGCCGACTGCTCACCGCAGCGGTCGCAGCTGCCGCGCTGACGCTGGTGCCCAGCGGCGCGCGCGCCGGCGAGTGCAGCAGCACGTGTGGCACGCCGTCAGGGCTCGCGTTCTGCTCGCACGTCGAGTTCGCCGTCTGCTCGGGCGACGCATCGTATGAGGAGCGCGACGACGCGGCGCGCGCCGCCTTCACCAACTGGGCGAACGCCAGCACCGGGTTGCTCGCGCGCCTCCCGCAGTACACAGGCAAGAACGACACAGAGCTCGCCAAGACGGCGCACGACCTCGACCTCGCGAACGTCTCGAGCCCCTGCGGCGCCTTCCTGCAGCGCCTCGAGTGCGCTGTGCACCTGCCCGTGTGCGAGATCGGCCGCGACTTCTCGCTGCTCTGCCAGAACTCATGCCGCGACAACGCCAAGAAGCGCTGCCCGGGACTCGAGCACATCTGCTCGCAGTTCTCGCCCGCCGAGATCGAGGCCAAGAGCAAGTGCTTCAAGTTCGACTACAGCGGCCCTGCGGTCGGCATGTGGGTCGCGGGCTTCACCATCGCGCTTGTCTTCTCCGTGCTCAACTCGGTTGGTATCAACCTCCAGAAGCTCTCCATGACGCGCAACGAGAGCGCCGAGGTCAAGAAAGGCACGTTCAAGCAGCCGCTCTGGGTGCTCGGCTTCGGACTCGTCTGCCTCGGCTCGCTGCTCGACTTCGTCGCGTTCGGCATGGCACCGCAGACACTGCTGGCGCCGCTCGCCGCGCTCTCGCTCGTCTGGAACATGTTCATCGCGCCGATCTTCCACAAGGAGAAGGTCACCAAGCAGAACCTCATCGCGACCGTGATCATCTTCGCCGGCGTGACGCTCACCGTGATCTTCGCGGGCCACAGCACGCCGTCGTACGAGCTCGAGGACCTCATCCACCTCTACCAGCAACCGGTCATGTACGCCTACATCTTCCTCATCGTGCTCTTCATCGGCGGGCTCTTCTACTTCAGTCGCTACATCGAGCGCACGCACACGTACGAGGGCGGGTTGTACCACATCGTGTGCTACGGCGGCATCGCCGGCACGTTCGGCGGTCAGTCCGTGCTGCTCGCCAAGTCGACGGTCGAGCTGCTGAAGAGTGCGATCTGGGGCCAAGCGGGCTCGTACATGTTTACGCAGTTCGCGTCGTACCTGATCGTCGGCGGCATGGGGCTGTGTCTCGGCTGCCAGGTGCACTTCCTCAACGGCGGCCTCGCGCGCTTCGATGCACTCATCGTCATCCCCGTGTACCAGAGCTTCTGGATCCTCACGAGCGTGCTCGGCGGCATCATGTACTTCGAGGAGTACGTGAACATGACACGGACGCAGATGCTCATGTTCACGATCGGCGGCATCATTACGATCACGGGCATCATCGTCTTGCTCAAGACGCGCACGGGTGGCGACAGCGACGGCCGCTACGTGGAGCTGGTGCGTTCTTCTCTTGTTGAGTGGTGTAGCTGCGATGCGGATGAGATTGGTTGTGTGCTGACAGCTTGCTTGCATCTTGTGATATGTTTAGTCACTGACACCAAGCTCGGCATGGAACGCGGACGACTCGGACGAAGAAGAGATCCAGCTGAAGCTCGGGGGACAGAGCGACGACGAGCGCCATGGCATCGCGAAGGTGACGCCGTCGTCCAAGTCGGTATCTTCCACCTCGTCGTCGACAAGCAGCAGCAGCAGCAGCAGCAGCAGCAGCAGCTCGTCGAGCAGCAAGAGCAAGAAGGTGGCGGACAGCTCGGACATCTCGAGCGCGATCTACCGCAAGTCGCCGAGCGCCTCCAGCTCGCCGAAGGCAGCGCCGAAGAAGGCAGACGACGAAGAGGAGGACAACTTTATCTAAGCGCCCAGGGATCCTGTTCAGTTGGCGGCGCGTCGGGCGCGTCGGGCGCGTCGCTCTCCAGCCAGTCAGCCAGCCCGCTGCGCGCATCCACGAAGAGCCATCCCTAGTAAAGTAGCCGATAGAACCGCTCTGCGTGAGTAGAGCTGCCGATAGAACTGCACTGCGAGTGTAGGACAAGAGAGAGAGACGCCTCGACTCGACTCGAGCACCTAGCACACATTGATATACACCTTACACCATCCCCGTTGACTTGAGTACTGCGCATGAAGCCTAGCATGTATGCACCAACGATGCGAGCAAGTGCGCGCGTGGTGCTTCATTGCAAGGTGCTTGATCAATCGATCATCCTCTTCATCTTGATCACCGCTACGATGCGTGTCACTCTCAGCTCAACTTCAAGTTCAATTCTAAATTTCATAAAGATGGCCGTTTCGCTGTCACTCTTTTGATATCTTTTTATACAAATTACAAGTCGTTTCGAATCAGGGGTCACTCTCACGAGGGATATCACTGAGCGCTTAATTTCTCCCTCATTCTCTGATCTTCCAGCGACCACGCACTCGTCGTCGACCACGCACACGTCTTCGACGGCCAAGCGCCAAGAGCTCCAAGCAAGTGGCCATGAAGATCGCGTGCGCGTGGCTCGCGCTGGCTGCCGGCGGTGCCGCATTCGCCGCCAGCGCGACCGCCAGCAGCAGCTGCCACGAGAAAGCGCTGGTCACCGCCGGCCGCGCGCGCTTCTGCGTGCTCACGGAGCGCGTGGTGCGCATGGAGTGGGCGGCTACCGACAGCGGCTTCCGCGACGCCGCGACCATGTTGGCGCAGACCCGGCGCATGGAGCAGGTGCCCGAGTTCACGGTCACGAACGACGGCGGCAAGCTCGCGATCGTGACCAAGAGTCTGCGCCTCGAGTACGACGCGAACTCGAAGGAGAGCTTCAATGACGAAAACCTCAAGGTACAGCTCCTGCAGAAGGGCGAGTTCGCCGTGGGCGACGGCACGTGGGTGCCGTCCATGACGGACGCGGTGCGCGCCGACGCGCTGCCCGGCACGATCCGCACGCTGGACGGCGCGAACGGCCGCGTGCCGCTCGACTGCCAGCAGCAGGGACCCGAGTACATGCGCGACAAGCACTGCACGTACGGCGTCATGAGCCACAAGCGCGGCTTCACGGTGCAGGACGACTCGCTCGCCGTGACGTTCGACGAGGATCCGCAGTGGCCGTGGCTGCAGAAGCCTGCGGCGACGAAGGCAGCTGACCCAGCGACCTGCACGAACGTGCCGAGCGACAAGCGTCGCGTCTGCGGACTCTACGTCAACTCGCTGGAGTCGTGTATCGCGCAGGGCTGCTGCTTCGCGCCGAGTGCGATCCGAGGGGCAGCGCTGCCGAACCAGGCGGACGGTTTCCGGTGCTTCTACAGCACGACATCGTACCAGGATCTCTACTTCTTCGGGCACGGCCACGACTTCCGAGGCGCACTGCGCGAGTTCACGCAGCTGTCGGGGAAGATCCCGATCCCGCCGCGGTTCGCGTTCGGCGTGTTCTACTCGCGCTGGTGGGCGTACAGCGACGCCGACTTGCAGTTTGACATCGTCGGCCAGTACGAAGACCGCGGGCTCCCGCTCGACGTGCTCGTGATCGACATGGACTGGCACCTGACGTTCTACAAGAACGGCGGCACGGACCAGGCGGGGCAGTCGAAGGGCTGGACGGGGCTCACGTGGGACAAGAACCTGTTCCCGGACCCAACACAGTTCCTCACGTGGCTGCACGAGAAGGGCATCGCCGTGACGCTGAACCTGCACCCCGCGTCGGGCGTGCAGCCGTGGGAGGACACGTACGCGGAGGTGGCGACAGCCATGGGGATCGACCCGGCGTCGCAGAAGTACGTGCCATTCCGGATCACCGACAAGAAGTTCGCCGAGACGTGGCTCAACATCTCCATCGGCAGGCGCGAGGGCGAGGGCGTGGACTTCTGGTGGCTTGACTGGCAGCAGGGCGAGGACTGGATCGAGCGCGTCGAGGGCCGGCGCAACGTGAACCCGACCATTTGGCTCAACTACGTCTTCTTCACGAACCCGAACCACTGGGGCCGCACGAAGGCGCGTCCGATGCTGCTGCACCGGTTCGGCGGTATCGGGAACCACCGGTACCCTGTGGGCTTCTCGGGCGACTCGTTCGCGTCATGGGAGACCCTCGGGTTCCAGCCAGAGTTCACGATGATGGCGGCGAACCTGGCGTACGGGTACTGGAGCCACGACCTCGGCGGCTTCAACAACGCGCCGGAGCCGGAGCTGTTCACGCGGTGGGTCCAGTGGGGAGCGGTCTCGCCGATCTTCCGCACGCACTCGAGCAAGGACGCGTCGAGCGACCGTCGCATCTGGAAGTACAGCGACGAGTACTACGAGATCACACGCGCCGCCATGGAGCTGCGGTCGTCGCTGATCCCGTATGTGTACAGCGAGGCGTGGACGGCGCATAAGGAAGGACTGAGCGTTCTTCACGGCGTGTTCCTCGACTACCCCGACCACGACGAAGCGTACAACTACACGCAGCAGTACATGTACGGCTCCCAGATGCTCGTGTCGCCCGTGGTGCAGCCTGTGGCGAAGGACACGAAGCTGTCGCCAAAGTCGATCTGGCTGCCCCCTGGCGCCTGGTACGACTTCCTCACGGGCGACATCATCGCGGGTCCGATCGTGTACTCGCACAGCTACGCACTGAACGAGATCCCGCGCTTCGCAAAGGCTGGTTCGATCATCCCGACGGCGCCGCACGAGGCGTCCAGCGGCACGTCGTCGGTCGGTCAGAACTCGCACGTGCCGACGAAGCTACACTTGCTTGTGGTTCCCGGTGCGCCGAAGCACTTCTACGAGCTCAACGAGGACGACGGACTCACGAAGGAGTACTTGTCTGGCCAGCACGCGTCGACGCTGTTCGATTTCAGCTCGAGCTGCGGAAGCGGTGGTGGCAACAGGGCTGCTCGACACGAGCAGGTGTTCCGGTTCGGTACGACAAACCTGCTGTCGGCGTCCGAGACTACGAACGCTAAGTACTCGTACTGTAGCGGCGGCAAGGTGGCGTTCAACATCATGCCTGTGAAGGGATCGTTCAAGGGGATGCCAAAGAAGCGGTCGTACAAGATCGAGTTCCTCGGCGCGCTGCCGGCGGTGGCCGTCACAGTCAACGGCCAGCGGATCAAGGAGATCGAGTTCCCAGACACTGCTCAAGCGAGCCAGGACGACGGGTTCTCGTACTCGGGCGCGACGCTGAGCCTCATCGTGCACCTTAACGCGCCTCGCGATGTGTCATCCCAGACGCAAATCGAGGTCGAGTTCATCGCGACGCCGGCGTCGTTCGACGCGTCTTCGCTCGTGTCGAAGGGCTTCATCGGCAAGTTCGCGCGGCTGCACGCCGTCAAGGTGCTGCTGGACAACCAGTGGCACACGGACACGGTGTTCATGAGCGACTACCCGCACCTGCTCGCGGCGTCCGAGGTGGACCGCACGATCTCGTACAACCCGAGCAACATTGTGAAGGCGCTCGAGGGCTTCGACGAGCTCTTTCAAACCGGCGCGAAGGAGCTCGCGGGACTCGCGGAGCTGCACGCGGACATCCGCACGCAGGCGCTCGCGTACCTCTCGGTGAAGACGTACCAGACGACCAGCGTGCGGTACTCGCGTCCGCCGCTCGGGTACTAACTGACTTGTAGGTCATCGAGTCTCGAGTCTCGTCGAAGTCGATCCTTGCATGTAACACCCGCCCTTTCAATCAACAGATGCCATTTTCCATCTAGCACTCCATCGAGCACGACATCGACCCGATTGCGAGGGATGGCGTCCAAGTACGCGAAGTCGCTGCAGGTGCCGGCCGAGTTCCCGGATCTGCTGCGTAACTTCACGCGCGAGGTGCTGCGGCAGCAGGGCAAGATGGAGACCAAGGAAGCCATCTACGAGTTCGGCGTACAGTACTTTCGCGAGCTAGTCGCGAAGTACGACGGCGCGGGCGGCAAAGCGGGGAGCAGCGAGGCGGCGGCGGGGGTCGTGGCGGCGTACATGAATATGCCGGAGGAGGAGATCCAGGAGATCCTCACGCGCAACTTCCAGGACACCGACCCGGAGAACACCGGCATGCTCCCGTACGACGACTTCCACAAGACGCTGCTTCGCATCGGAGAAGAACTGCAGCTCTCCTCGGTCGAGCTCAAGGCGCTCTTCACTGAGGCGAGCGAGAACGAGGAAGGACTCGTGAGCTACGCCGACTTCGTTCCGGTTGCACTCCAGGTGGTGCAACACCTCCGATCCACGAAGCCGCAGCGCCAGGCGCGTATCGACATCTTCGCAAAGAGGGAGAATGGCGAGACGTTCCTACACGGCATGATGCAGGACGAGTTCGAGAGTCTGCTGCGCGAGATCTTCCAGCGCGCCGATCCAGACGACCGCGGCTCTCTACCGCGCGCCGAGTTCATGGACGCGTTGCTCGATGCGGATCTGGGACTCACGCGCCGTGAGGTGAACATCCTCATGTCGGAAGCCCCTGCAACAGGCAGCGACGGTGACAACAACAGCAGCAACGTGCTCTACCCGGACTTCATCCCCGTGTGCTTCCAGGTGCTGCGCGACGTGTTCGTGCAGGGAGTCGTGGAGCTCCCGAATGACCAGGACTCGCTCGCGCAGTATCTCGTCGAGGTCTTCGCGAGCGGGGACTCGGAAGCGACGGGGCTGCTCACGGTCGCCGAGCTCACGCGCCTCTTTCGCGCTGCAGATGTCGGTCTCACGCGGCTGCAGACGATCACGGTCATGTGCGAAGCCCAGGAAGACAAGAGCGGCTTCGTGAACTACGAAAAGTTCGCCGCACACGTCGCGGGCATGGTGCTCGTCCTCGCGAGCTTCGACTCACAGCAAACGTTCGCTGCGTACCTCCAGAAGTACCGCAAGACGAGCGAGTACTACGCGGTACTCGACATGAACCAGCACACGTTCGAGGTGGGTTTCGAGTTGATCGTCTTCACAGATTGCACGTGTTCTTGTCGATAGCACTGACAATGTCTGGCTCTTGTCATGACGCTCTCATTTGTGCAGCAATCTCTGTCGAGAGCGCTCGAGGCACTCGACGAGAGCCACCGAGGCATCCTCCCGCGCGAAGAAGTCGTTGGTGCGATCCAGAACACGTTCCCCGACATTTCGCAGCGCCAGCTGCGGTCGCTCTTGGCGCTCACGGACGTGGACGAGATGGGAGAGCTCGAGTACAACCTCATTACGCACTCGGCATTCCAAGCGCTCCAGAAGCTCCAGGAGTATGACATGATGATTATGGAGTCGTGAGGCGAACGTGGGGTCAGACACATACTAACACGAGACAGCAGCGCTACTTGCTCGGCTCAGCCACTCAAGTGTACACATTTCGTTCATTACATCGCCGCCTCAGTGGTTCCCAAAGCCGATCTGCGTCGAGGATACCATCGTGATCTCGCGCATCTTTCGCTGGAAGCGATCGGCGTACAGCTTCGGGGGTGCGGCCGAGATGCCATTCCCGTCGTGTCGGAGAACCACCGTCTTCCACAGCCGCTCGAGCCGCTTGCGTAGCGTCCACGTCTGCAGCATGTCCACCACACCGAGCGTGTAGTAGTCCGGACCGACTACCACATACGCCTGGTACCCCTCCTTCTCGAGCGAGCGGTCTCCTACCCACCGCGACTGATCCGCGATCGGCGAGCCGAGCGCGAACGCTACCTGCGCCATCGAGTCGTAGCGCATGAGCGGAGCAGAGTCTGACAACAGAGGGGTATCGATCTGGAGACGCCGCGAGCTCTCGTCGTTCAGTCCCAAGACCGAGTAGCGACAGCTCCGGTTGAACGTTCGTCGGTTCCCAGTCTCGATGTCCGCCAGATCCTCCTCGCTCGACGTCTCGGTGTTGTCGATCAGCTCGTTGAAAGCAGACGAGTACGAGTCTTCGCCGTTCGGGTGGCACACCGGGTAGTTCACCTTGCGCTTCGTCGGTGACTTGATGAGGTTCTTCGCATCGAACTGCGAGTGGTCCACGACGTACTTGGTGCTGTGCACGCTCAGCAGTAGGCTGTAGTCCATGATTCCCTGCTCGCAGAGGAAGTTGCTATCGCTAGCGAGCTGCGACACCAGCTCCTCCGCTGTAAACCAACCAGCACGTGTTTGCATTAGCCTCGACTGCATCGCGTCGCAATCACACACATTGAGCAGCAAGCCGCACCTGTGTCTGGAAGGACGCGCAGCTTTCGTCGAAAGTCGTTGTCCTTGAGCACGGTGTGCGGCAGGTGAGTGCCGTGGATGCTGTACTCGCAGCTCTCACTGAGGTAGCGAATCGTCACACAGCAAGAACGCAGCGATGTCAGTCACAATCATCCTCGGAGGCACTTGACAAGAGTGCGAGACTTACCCGGACCCGTACTGGAACGCATTGCTGCAGTACGTGCACACCACAGTCTTGCCTGGGGGAATCGTCTGCGCAGCACAGTTGCTCCTGTCAGTCGACCCACCATACCATTCCGCCGCTCTCACATACGTACAAGCACTCACCTCTGCGTTTCGGTCGATCCACGACCCTTTGATGTCGTAGAACTGGTGCATACTCACGCGGCCGATGGCGTTGCCCATGACCACGAAGCTGAAGTCCTGGCCGTACATCTCGATCGAGTGGCAGCCGTAGAATCGCGTGAGGTGGGAACCCGGGTTCACCTTCATGTACCGGATGTACGCCGGCAGCATACGCAGCAGCACCGCGCGCTCGCTCCGCGTCACGGACTTGACCAGGTACAAGTAGTCCGCCGTGTAGAACATGAAGGCGCCGCTCGAGCCGCCCGATTGGATCCGCTCGTGGCACGTCGAGAGGAACGACTTGCGGTACAGCGTCTCCTTGATGCGAAAGCCGCGCCGGATGTCGCGGAACGACGCCGGCATGTAGTCGTTGAAGCGCACCGTCATGCCCATCTCGTGCAACCGCAGGCGCACCACGCGCCGCGTCTCCGCGACCTTCGGCGCGTTCGAGGACGCGGCCACGACGCCTCGAGTCGTGAAGTGGAGCACCTCCTTCCGCAGCGCGACGTTGAGCTGCGGCTGGAGGTCGATGTCGATGTCGCTGTGCGAGAGCGACTGCGCTCCCTTCGGCGACGCGCACTTGTCGGTCGAGTGGCGGCGGCAGGGCACGCACTCGGCGGCGGTCCAGTTGTTGATGCAGAGCCAGATGACCAGGTCGATGAACCCCTTGGCGGTCTGCAGGAAGCTCGTGACGTTGCGCACAGCCTGGAGCACGGGCTCGTTCTTCTCGAAGAACGCGATGTCGGAGACCCAGAGGAAGATGAGGACGCTCTGGTAGATGATGTAGGCGAGCGTGAAGACGCGCGCGCTGCGGATGACGTCCTTGCGCGCCGCGAGCGCCTCCTTCATGCCGCCGTGCGAGTGCGAGCGCGCCTCGAGTACCGAGAAGACGACCGCACAGCCGACCGAGAGCGCGACGACGAAGTAGTACATGAGCAGGAAGTCGGTGTCGCTCTCGTCGACGAAGCACGCCGGGTCGTGCCGCGGGTTGAACTCGACCTCGGAGAGCCAGAGCATGGCCGCGAAGAAGAGACCGACGCCCCAGGAGAAGGCGTGGAACGCGCGCATGTTGTTCTGCACGTTCGTGAACGGGTTCGTGGCGCACTGGTAGAGGTTGAGCGACATGCAGAGGAACCAGCACTCGGACGCGAACGAGCAGAACTGCGTCGTGGTGGCGAGCGCGCGGCAGCCGAGGCGGTTCGCGTACTGATCCCAGTCGAACTGGAAGCGCGCGGCGAAGAGCAGGTCCACGACCGACTTCCAGAAGAGCAGCGGGTTCGGGTGGCGCCGCCACTTGCGCTGCCGCATGTACGCGAGCACGATGACGGAGCAGCTGACGAGCGACACGCACGCGCCGCTCTGCGTGTACGCGGCGCGCGGCCGCTTGTCGTACACCGCGAACGTGTACGTCATCCGAGTGGCCGAGTGCTGCGGGCGGGGCAGGGCACGCGCGCGCCGGCGAGGCTGGTGCTTGTGGTGCTTGTGGTGCTTGTGGTGATCAAGCGAAAATGCGAGTTGGATTCGTCTGTCCAGCTGGTTCTAATATCACACATCTGCCTAAATGAAGCCACCAACATCTCGCAGATCCCTGTGTTATTGTGTTGCCTTGGAAAATGTAAGATCCAACATACATGAAACTGTACTAAAGACAGATCAACAGTCCTATTCCATGAAGATAGTAGGAACACCAATCGTATCAGCATGACACATCACATTGAACTGATGGCCTCCTGTACTCAAAAGCCGATGCAATGCAAGTGTGTATGCACCCCGTGTTTGCACATGCGCTTGTAGCAGGTAGCAAGAGAGGAGAACGGTGGGTATCTCGCATGAAGGCTATTCACCGAAGCATCCATTTGTCCGCTCGTCACAACTGGCACCACGAGAGAACAATCTGAACACGGAGGAGGACTCATCAGCTCTCGAGGAACCAGTCGCGCGTCTCCGCGATGCCCTCCGAGAACGAGTAGCCTGCCGTGAAGCCGAGCTTCTCGCGCGCCTTCACGGGCGAGCACACCGACTCCTTCACGTCGCCGTTGCGCCACTCGATGTACTTGATCGTCGCGGAGGAGCTGAACGCCTCCAGGACCTTCTCCGCCGCCTCCTTCACGGTCGTCTTCACACCCGTGCACACGTTGAACACGTCGAAGTCCTTGTCGTTCAGCAGCATCGCCGTGCGGATCGCGCGCGCCACGTCCTTCACGTACACAAAGTCGCGGTACTGGTCGCCCTTGCCCGTGACCTTGAGCGTGCCGTTGATCTTCGCCTGCTCCATGAACCACGACACCACACCGCTGTACGACGAGTGCGGGTCCTGCCGCGGGCCATACACGTTGAAGAAGCGCAGCGCCGTGGATGGCAGCCCGTAGTCCCGGTTGAAGTCGCTCATGACCTTCTCCATCTTGAACTTGGTCGTTGCGTACGCGCAGATGCCGCCCGTGGCCGTCTCCTCGCGCAGCGGGATGTTCTCCGGCAGCGGCACGCCATACGTCGCACCGGAGGACGCCGCCACAACGCGCTTCACGCCGTGCTTCACCGCCCAGTCCAGCACCTTGCGCGAGCCCTCGACGTTGATGCGCTCGTACTTCTCCGGCAGCCGCGTACTCTCCTCCACCGAGATGGCGGCCGCCAAGTGCACTACGTAGTCCACCTAGGCGTGCATCGTCGAACATCGTACATCGTACAGTCGACCAGTTCAGCAGGCTGCAGCTCACCCGCTATACTAAACCCCAAAGGACGCACCTTGTGGACGATGTACGAGTAGTCCCCCACGACCGTGATGTCCTTCACGAGCACAGCGGCCGAGTCGCGGTTGAAATTGCGGCCGTTGCTCATGTCGTCGTACACGATCACCTGCGTATATCGCCACGCCGTCAGTCCGTTGGTCGGTAGCTACACGGCACGAGCCGCGCTCATGCTTCCCCTTCTCGATGCTAATCCATTGCGACGCACATGGAAGCCGTTCGCCAGCAAGTCCTCCACCACGTGGCTGCCGATGAAGCCGAGACCGCCAGTCACGAGCACCGCGGGCTTCGTCACCACGAGCGACTGCGAGCCGAGCGCGTGGCCGCCGACGCCGGCGTTCGCCGTCTGGTAGCCGCTGCCGAAGAGCACGCCGATCGCGAAGATGAGCGCCACGCCAATGTACACGTAGAGCTTGGGCAGCAGCAGCCAGCCGCTCTCGGGCGACCCGCTCTTCCTGCGGGCAGCGGCGGTCGGCAGCATGATGGCTTTCTGGTCGAGTCGGCAAAATGAAAATCCGGAATGGACCTCTCTCCGCGTGTGAACGCATCGAGATAGTGATAAAATGGAAGGAAGCTTGCTCGGAAAGTGCTCGGATCATGTTTTAGCAGCAGTGCGATCCATTGTATCACTAGAGGACTCGGCACATTCACTGCCGACGCGACCACCGCCGCACGCTCGCTCAAATGGCAGCGTTCAGGGAGCGCACGCAGCAACAGCAAGCGGTGGGGCAGTGGCGAGAACAAGTGCCGATTCTGCGAGACGTGCACTTCACAACGCGCCTTACCGATGAGCTGCGATGCCTACGCGTTTGCGTGTCCACAATTGAATTGAGCACCACGTTGAATTCCCCGCCGAGCGAGACACCTCTTCTCCTCCTGCAGTATTTGCTTCTCGACAGCATGGATGTGCGACTCCATCTTCGCTTTACGAGTACGCATGCGATCGCGGTGCTTCTTCTCCTGCTTCTCCATGTGACGGCGAAACATCGCCTCTGCACGCTGCTGCTTCTCCTCGGCGCGGCGCTCCTCCTCCACTCGCTGCGCCGCTCGCTGTGCCTTTGTCGCTGCTTCTGCACTTGCACGTTGAGCTTTCGCTTCGCGTGCGTGAAGCTTTGCCTCCGCGTTGTCCAAACGCTTCAATGCATGAGCTTTTCGCGACTCGCGCCGATCATCACTTTGACGACAATAGCTCGCTACCTGCACTTGAACTCCCTCTCTCTACATGGCGCTGGTGTACATGAAAAAATAATCCTGCACGTAGGCCACCATTACCTCTCCGTGGCCGAGGATGAGCGACGACTCGCTGTTCTCACGCAGGCTGGCCGTTGTCATGTTGTTCGACCCGAGCCAAACTTCCGAGTTTGTGACAAGCACCTGAGACCATCGTTAACGTGAGCAACACACACGAGAATGCACACACGTAGCTTAGCCACGAAACCTCGTGATGGAATAGGTGCGCGCTGACGTACATGGCTTTGATGGCATTCGCTTCAAGCAGGTACAACATCGAGCTGTCGGCGTTCGACAGCGTGTAGTCGAGCATCACGCGCACATCCACGCCCGCCTGCTTTGCCTCGATCAGGACACGAACAATCTAGACACACAAGTTAGAATGTCAAAAACGAGCACAGCAGGCATCAAAAACTCAATGTCTCGTCCGTAATACAACACATTGCGACCCAGAGTATGTGGCGGGTGTTCTTGATCGCTGTGAGCATGCCCGTCCCAGTGGTCCTCAAGTATTCGTACCGGCACAGCGCTCCGCGAGGGCACCGCCCGCGCCGAAACAAGTCCGTGCTTGAAGTACGGGATCAGGTAGGATACCACGCAAACATCGACTTGAACACCTTGGTCGCACCAGCCAGGATCGTCGTGCATGGCCGGAGAGCTTGCAGCAGCACTTCCGCGAGGTTTGCGTTCTGCGCCCCCAAACTGGGTGCAAGTGCCACACATTCGCGCAGCCTTCGCACTCACAGCCCTCATCCGGGATCCCAACGCCCTGGCTCTTGCACTCCTCGTCCGCGAACCCTTAGTCCTTGCTTTCGCACACCTCCTTCGCGAGTCCCTCGCACAGCACCTCGTCCTGACTCTCGTTCACGAGCTGTTCACTTGCCCGCAACTCGCCACAGCTGACCAGACTCGCCCTGAGCACTGAATCACCCTCCTCTTCCTCTTCTTCTTCTCACTCACGATCAGTATCGACGCCAAAGTCGTCCACAACCATGTCCTCCATTCATTCGACGTCTGCGCCCTTAGCCTCCGCCACTGGTTGAGCGGCTAGCTTGGCCAGGCGCTCTGTCAGGATGGATCGTACCACGCCAAATGCACGCGCGACTGAGCTGTGGCTTTCGTTGTTACCTATGCGCCGCGCTGCTTCGAGCACCTCGTCATCGTCGAGCTTCTTGTTAGGACGTGAAGTGCACATCGTTGCTCTGTTTGCCCACACATGTGAAACCTTTACATTTACAAAAATGATCTTGTTTTAAATAAAATTACAAAAGTCTCCCTGCACGACATTCTCGTCACGAAGCATGGCATCATCTTCCAAGTACACCCCTGGCCAAAATTATAAAACCACACACTCTTTTGCTCGTAACTTTTGAACGGCTGCAAGTCTGAGCTCGCTGTTTGGATATGGTGTTTGCTAGTGTGTGCTTGTTTGGAGAGACGTGCAGTCGTGCTCAAAATCGAAGTTCGGGGGCTCTCACATGCAATTTACAAGTTTTACAGCGTGGCCAAAAAAATAAAACCAAAAAGCATACAAAAACTAAGACATACTTTCGAATTTAGTAGTGAGTCGGACCTCCCTGCTTTTCGATCACCTTAATGCATCTGGAAGGTATCAAGCCGACAAGAACACGGAGCTCACTCAAGTCGGTAGCGGCCCATGCGCTCAA
>JAASGU010000331.1:0-23657 GCA_023334365.1 Globisporangium acanthophoron
AGGCGAAGCTCCAGTCGTCGCACGTCATCGCGATCTGCATGAAGCGCCAGGAGAGCGAGAACCTGCCCGAGATCGAGGAGGTGTGCGCGGTCGCCGCAGCGGTGCAGAACCTGCACCTCTCGGCCACGGGCCACGGCGTCGGCGGCTACTGGAGCTCCGGCCCGCCGATCTTCTCGAGCGAGATGAAGGAGTTCCTTGGTCTCGGTCCGAAGGACAAGTGCCTCGGGCTCTTCTACGTCGGGTACCCGAAGCCCGGCCTCGTTGCCCAGGGTGCGCGCAAGTCCATCAAGGAGAAGGTCAAGTGGGTCTCCGAGTAGAGCAGAGAAGCTTCGTGGTTTAGATAGAGCACATGGAGGTTGTCCGCGCAATACACTGCTGCTTGTTGTGTGCAGCATGTGTTTGTGTGTGTGGTGTGTTGCTGTAGTCTACTTGGACCCAAACTCGGTCTCCCACGCCACGAACCGCCGGAGCTGGTCTTGCCCCACCGACTTGGACACGTTGCGCAGCGCTTCGACGAAGTCGTTCTGCTCCAACACGCAGCAGCGATTCGCAGCGTCAGCGGCCGAACCAACAGATCACATCAACCACAACAGACACACCTTCGTGACGATCAGCCGCTTCTTCTCGAGCTGGTCGCGAAGTTCGTCGCCAGCGTCCTGGTCCTGGCGACTCAGTTCCATGAGCAGCCCCGGCGTGTACACTCGCTTCACGGGCATTCGCTTCGCTGCACGAGACGCACAAGAGTGTCAGCGTGGCGACACGACGCGTGCAACTCTCAACGACACCAACGCACCAGTCTCGCAAACGCTCGTGATGTCGTCACCGCTGTATCCCTGTCAGAGCACGCACACGTTGAGGTCAGAACTGAACGGCAGGGCAGTCTCATGATGCCTTAAGCACACACCTGTGTCTCCCGAACCAACGCGTTCACCGAGACATCCGGCGCCAGCTCCACGCGCCGCAAGTTCAGCTGGAACAGAGCGTGGCGCGCCTCCGCCTCAGGCAAAGGAATGTACACGCGCTTGGTCAGCCGCCGACGCATGGCTTCGTCCAGCTCCCACGGAAGGTTCGTGGCTGCGAGCAGCATCACACGCGCGCCTTCATGCTCGCCAGAGGACACCCCGTTGATCTGAACGAGCAGCTCCGTCTTCACCCTGGTGGCCAGCATGGCGTCGCGATGTCAGTCATGACACTTATCACAGCTGAAGACCGACACTTTGAGCAGTACCTTCGACTCGCTTCGTGCTCCGTGGCGGCGCCTCGAGCCGACGCAATCGCGTCGATCTCGTCCATGAAGATGATCGATGGCTCGTAGTAGCGCGCCATGTCGAAGAGAATCCGCACCATCTTCTCCGAGTCGCCGCGGTACTTGGACGACAGTGTCGACGCCGACACGTTGAAGAACGTGGCGCCGCACTCGTGCGCAACAGCCTGGCGAGCGACAGAACTCTTGGTGTCAGCGCCCTCGTACACGCTCTCAACCACCGCTCTGCAGTACTCTGAACCTTCGCGAGAAGCGTTTTCCCTGTGCCCGGTGGTCCGAACATGAGCACGCCGTTGCATGGCTTGAGCAGTCCGTCCTACGCTCGCAGACCACTGTCAGTCGCCAGACTCATGGCGACAGCACACGGCAGTGCACGAACCTCGAAGAGATGCGGCGCGATCTGCGGGAGCATCACGGTCTCCTGCAAGAGCTGCTTCGTGTGCTCCAGCCCAGCGATGTCCTCGAACGTCACCTTCTCGCCCTGGTCCACGATGTCGCGCTCAATGGCCTCGATCAGCTCCTGGTCCACCCACCCGCTCTCCTTCGCCAAGTCCGAGTACTTGGTCCGACCGGCGATCATCGTGCTGCTCGCTGCCGACTCTGAGACGGAGCTGACGCTGCTCTCCGCGCTCTCTCGCCGCTTGGCCTTCTGCTTGGCGCTGGCGCGTCGCGAGGACTGGTCCGTGGCTCTCGAGGGCGCAGCCGACGCCCTCTTGACGCTGTTGCGATGGGTGTTCTCTGCAAATACACCAAGTGTTAGGACAAGCGTAGCGGCCGAGCGCTTCACAGGCTCAGACCTTTTCCTTTGCTGAGCGTGGACCCTCGCGCGGCTGCTGGGAGCGCCGGCTTGCGCGTCCCCAGGGACCGCGACGAGAAGCGCGACCTGCACACACAGCGAACGCGTCAGTCTTCCCACTGCTGCTGACTACGTCCCGACCCGACTCACATCGCCTGCACCGCCGCGTCTGTGCTCTGCGACTCGCGCTTGTTCGCCCACGGCGGCTGCTTCCATTCGCGCGTCGTCCCCGCGTTGCCGCTGCTACCTCCAGCCGTCGGCCTCGTCGTCGTCGTCATCGGCGGCGCATTGTAGCGCGTCGCAACTCGACCGGTGCTCGCCACTCGCGGTTTCTGCCACTGCCGCCACAGTCAGTTGCCGTGTTAGCTCTTTATAGTTGCGCAACACCGCCAAGCAATCGCAACGCACCCGGCGCGCTGCCGCATCGCTCGCTTCGCAGTCCGGGTCGTCGCTGTGCAGGCGCCGCGCCTCTGCCTGCAGCTTGCGCCGCTGCCGCGTGAGCTGCAGGTCGCCGGCGACCGCCGCGAGGTCTTCGAGCCGCCGCCGGTACTCACTCACGACCGCGTACTCGGATTCGAGGTCCCGCAGCAGCTAGGTACGCACAGCGGCAGAGTCCGTCAGGCATCAGTCGGCGTAACCTTTGAGCGTAACCCTCAAAGCACCTGCTGCAGCGCCGGAGACGCAGCGCTCTGAGCAGCGCGCGCGACGTCCTGCAGCGCGCGGTGGAACTCCGGCAGCCCCGCGGCGTAGTCGCCCAGCAGGCAGAGCTCGCGCGCGCGCAGCAGCCGCCGGTGCACGTCGAGCGCCACCATCGCTATGGCCAGCTCAGAAATGCGCTTAAGTCCGGTTTTCAGCAAGTTCGTGAGGATTCGTAATCCGGTCGCCGCGTTACACAGCGCCGCGTTCCAACACGTGGAGCTCTCTCGCTGTCGCAGCACATTGGTCACAAGTCAAGAAGCCCGCAAGACCCCAGGTCGGCAGGTTAGGAAGCGTCGTACGTCGCACGAACTCAAGGTAGAAGATGGCGGTCGCAGAGCTGCAGATCGTCGCGGGGCTCGTGACGGCGCTGGCGCTCGCACTCGCGCTCTTCGCCGTGCGCGTGATGTTCCCGAAGAAGGTGAGCGAGAGCGACGAGTCGCTCGACGCGATGATCAACGGCTTCGACTTCGAGCTGCCGGAGGAGGTGGAGCTCTACCGCAAGCTCAAGGAGGAGCAGCCGGACGACGCGGACGCGCTCTTCAACATGCTCTTCCGGCGCGCGGTCGCCGACATCCCGCTCATTCGCAAGATTCAGTCGGAGAGCGCGGGCATCCAGCGCCTCAAGCGCAACGACATCATCAAGGACGGCTCCTTCCTCAGCTACAAGTTCGCCGAGGAGATGATCAACGAGGAGATCAACGACGTGCGCAGAGAGGCAGAAGAGCTCAAGCCGGGTAGGTGGTCGGTCGCTTCGTCGTGGTCGTCGTGTGCGGTGGTGACAGGAGAGGACTAACTGTTGACGTGTATATGCACCAGGCGAGGGCTGGCCGGACAAGATCTTCCCGCAGGCAGTGCAGTTCATGAACCACATAGCCGAGCAGCAGATGGCCGCGCAGCGGAAGGCACAGGAGGAGCAGATGCAGGCAATGCAGGCGGCCATGCAGGCTGCCGGCGGCCAGGAGGAGTAGCGCGGCGGAGACCAGTAGAGGAGGCGCTGTGGATATTGCGTGTCACCCGCGCGACGCGCCGCCTGCGCGCAGCAGTGAGTCGACGCTCGCGATATGCTGCTGCGTGGCTTCCTGCAGCTGCCGGAGCCCCGGCGGTGTTAAGTAATGGGGAACGTCGCTCGCACTGCCGTCGTCGTCGTCGTCGTCGCGCGTCTCTTCCTCGCTCGCTGTCGCTGGTCCGTGCAGGTGGCGGTTCATCCCGAAGCGGACGCTGATCCGGCGCAGCTCCCGACCCGCGACTTGGTCGTGGAGTTGCCGCCGCACGTGGCGCAGCATGCGCTCGCGGGGCGACGCGAACGCCCAGTCGGCGAACTCGAGCGCGCGGTGGATGTAGCGCTGCTGCGCTGGCGACGCGGCCGCGACGGTCGTGTGCCCCGCGGAGCCGTCGGCAAAGAAGAACGCGCAGCGCTCGCGCTCGGGGTCGACCTGCAGGATCGTGCGGTCTTGGAACACGGCGCGCACGCGGCCGTCCGCGAACGCGCGGAAGCGCCCGTGCGCCGTCTCGGCGACTTCCACCACGTCGCTCGCCCTGTCCACCGTGTCGTCTTCGCCACTGGGAGGCGACGTGGCGCTGCCCTGCGACCGCAGGAGCTCTACCGCGTGGGTGCAGAGCGCCAGCACGCTCGTGCTGAAAGGTGACGAATCAACTCTTAGTACAACGCGAGTATGAAGAGACTAAGCACCGCGTACCTCGAGTTCGGTGTCTGGAAAAAGGACGGCGGCGGGATCGTGTCGATCGTGAACTGCTGCGGGAGCTTCCCGCTGTCGTCGAACCAGCGGAAGAAGCCGCCGGTGCACTCGATGACTGCCGCTTGATCCGCGAGTTCGACCTGCGTGGCGTGGTGCAAGCGAAGTCGTATGGTCAGTAGTGCTGCAGCGCCGTCTGAGTCCATATGACACACGAACGCACCACGACGGACGCCTGGCCGTCGGCTCCCTGCCGGCAGACGAAGAACGTCGCGTCCTCCGTCACCTCCGCCGCGACGCGCGCGTACAACTTCCTCGTCGGCCGACTCGCGACGCGCAGCACGTCTTCGAGCGCGAGCACATCCTCCCGACGGTCAACGTCGTGGGTCGTCGCCAGCGCAGCGAACGTCGGACGCGCGCCAAACGCCGCGTTCCCAGGCAGCGACTGGCTGTACGCGAGCGCGCCGCCGCCTCTACCGTCAACACTCGCTTCGAACTCTATCTCGTTCGCGTCGAGCGCGTCGCGCGCGTGCTCGAGAAGCGCGATCGCGTACGCGAAGCACGGTGGCACCCGACGCGTCGAGAACGTCTGGCGCACCGTTGCGACGTACTCGTGCGTCCCGCCAGAGTCCTCGCCGCCGCTCTCGTCGCTCCCACCGCCGCCGACGCTGCGCTTCGCCCGCACAGCGTACAGCGCCTCTGCGAGCCTCCCGCTTGGGTGCAGCCGCACGCGCGCATTGCCCTCGATGGAGCGGACCTCGAAGCGCCGCGTGGCCGGGTCGAAGAGCTTGGCGGCGCTCAGCTTCCCTGTCGGCCACCGCGCACGCAATGCGATGCTCTGATCACTCCCGTGGCGCCTCGGACGGCGTACCAGCGGCTCCGCGGTACTCGGCGCCCACAGCGCGCGGTGCACGTATGGCAGCAGCAAGGAGGCGTCCGGCGCGTTGCAGTGCCACAGGCAGCGGTTGCGCAGCGCCAGCGCTGCCAGTACGAGTGCGCGGTCGCTCGAGCGTGCTGTGGGCGCCAGGTGCCGCGTCTGCGTGCCGTCCGCGCGCACGAGCGTGAACGTGTGGCCCGAGCGCTCGAGCACGACCGTGAGCGTCTCATGCACGCGGCGGCGGAAGCAGCAGATGGCCGTACCGTCGGCGAGCAGCACGCCGCGCAGCAAGCGGAGCTGCTCGTCGCGGGTCATCAGTTGCCCGTTGAGGGAGAATTAAGTGTCGAGTGCAACATCGGGTTGCTTGATCCAGGTCACTTGAAGATTTGCCGCGCAGAGGAGAGGGGCGACGAGCATGGCGACGCTGTTCGCGAACGGGAAGATCTGGCAGTGGACCGACGGCGGCCACGCGTTCGCCGACTGGATGCTCGTGGCGGCGGACGGCGCCATCCTGCAGCTCGGTACGGGCGCGGAGCCGAGCGAGGTGGCGGCGGCGGCACGTGAGGACCTGGGCGGCGCGCTCGTGCTCCCGGGGCTGCACGACTCGCACATCCACGCGTACTACATGGGCGAGAGCGACGAGTTCCTCAACCTCTCGGGCTGCGCATCCTTCGAGGACTTCGCCGACCGCCTGCGCAAGTACGACGCCGCATTCCCGGACAAGGCGTGGATCGTCGGCTTCGGCTGGGAGCAGGACACACTCTCGCCGTCGGCGCGCTACCCATCGCGTCACGACATTGACGCGGTGGTGCGTGGCCGCCCCGTGCTGCTGCACCGCGCGTGCTGGCACATTGCGGCAGTGAACACGAAGGCGCTGGAGATCGCAGGCGTTGACGTCTCGGCGGCGTCGCACGTCGTCGAGTCCGGGAGCATCGACACGGACGAGAGCGGCGCGACGGGCATCCTGCGTGAGTCGGTGCGTGTGTCGCGTGGTGGGGAGTACGCTGAGCAGTGGGTACTGAGTCTGACGCTTCTTCTTCCTGTGTGCAGGCGGTTGGGCTCGTTGCGAAGTACACGACGGAGAGCAACGATGGTACGCGCATGCGCCGTCGCACTCGATGGGCTGGGAAGGCAGCTGGGACTGATGGCGTGCGTCTTTGCAGAGCTCCGCATGAAGTATCTGCGTAACGCAATGAACAAGTGCGCTCGCTATGGGTTGACCGGTACGTAAACACCACGCAGTGGAGAGCAGCAGCAGAGGGAGTGACGCTCACGCTCACGTTGCTCTTCTGCTTGGTCGCCGCAGGCATCCACACAAACGACCACGACGCGTGGCAGCTGTACACCCAGATCCAGGAGGAGAGCGGTCTCCCGCTGCGCGTGTACATGACGCCGTCAATCGGCGAGCTGAAGAAGCCGGCGACGCCCCGTCCGGGCTCCAAGATCGGACTGCTGTCGTGCGACCGCATCAAGCTGTTCTCGGACGGGAGTCTCGGAGCGGTGCGCGCCTGCGGTCGTCTGTGTCATCACCTGTCGGTCGCATCTGAAGCTGACGACGCCTCTTTCCACACATGCTCAGGAGACTGCAGCGCTGCGCCAGCCATACATTGGGACGGAGAATCGCGGCATCTTGATGGAGAGCGACGCGAGCCTGATCCAGCAAATCGCGGAAGCTGACGCCGCTGGCTTCCGCCTGGAGATCCACGCGATTGGTACGAAGAGCGCCAACCTCCTCACTCTGGTGTGTACGCACCTCGCTGATCCAACTCAACTGCCTGCGTCCAACAGGTGACCGCGCAGCGGAGCAAGTGCTCATGGCGCTCAAGGAAGCGAACGTCTCGCCGGAGAAGCGCGCCATCCTGACGCACTGCCAGATCCTGGGCGAAGACCTGCTCGCGAAGATGAAGGAGCAGGGCGTGATCGGCAACATCCAGCCGTCGTTCACGATCACGGACGCGGCATTCGCGCGCAAGCGGCTCGCGGAGCACACGCTGGCGTTCTCGTACTGCTGGAAGACGATGCTGGCGAGCGGCATCGTGTGCGCGGGCGGCAGCGACGCGCCGATCGAGACGTGCAACCCGTTCCAGGGCATCTACGACGCGATCTACCGCCACAAGCCCGGGCAGCCGCAGGACGTGTTCCTCCCGGCCGAGAAGCTCACGTTCGAGGAGGCGCTGGCGATATACACGAAGAACGGCGTGTTTGCGGCCATGGAGGAGCACCGGCTCGGACAGCTCGCGCCAGGCTTCCTCGCGGACTTTGTGGTGCTGCAGCGCGACGTGAGCGTGGACCACGAGGCGCTGCTGGACCCGAACGTGGTGCGCAGCGTGTGGGTGGGCGGAAGGCGCACGTACGCGTTCGATCAGGCAGCGCAGGTGGCCGACCCGGCGTTCGACTTTTCGCAGAGCTCGCTGCCGGGGAAGAATGGCGCTGCGCCGCACGTGCGCATCGGCCGCTGCTGCTGTCGCTGATCGTCGTCAAGTGGCGTCCGTCTGTCCGGATAGCCATGGATGATCCATAGATCCGGTATCCGGTTTCTTTCGAGTCAGTCATCCTCAGATCTGTCTCTAGCCTCATATCTGATTCCCCCTTGTGTGCAGAAAAGGGACCCAATATTTTGTTCCAGTCACTTTGCCTCACTATCTTCTCCCGACAGTCACATACTTTCTTCCAGCTGTCTCACGTCGCATGGCGTCCTCCATACTGAGTGGGAGAGTGGCTCGTGGGCAGAAGAGCTCCCTCTCGTTCGCGACGCACAAGCAAGCTCGCTCGCCCCCGCCTCGCTTCCCCCCGCACGTCGCCCGCCAGCCAGCAGCACAAGCGAGACAGCGTGAGCGCCTGAACGCCGGAGCGACCGACACTTGCACTCCCCCCTCGTCCCCCTCCCTCCCTCTTCTGTAAGACGCCGTCGACCATGGAGGTGGAGGCGGTCGAGGACAACCAGCAGCAGCTGCTGCCACCCGTCGTCGCGGTCGCGAAGGCCGCGGAGCCGCAGGACGAGCAGCCGACGGACGACGCGCCGGAGGCGATCATGAAGGAAGCGGCGGTCGACGCCACAGAGACGACAGCAACAGTCGAGAAGACGGAGACGACCACAGCAGTCGAGAAAATCGAGACGGCGGCGACGGCTGTGACAGTCGAGACGATGACTGAGAAGACAGAGGCGGCGACGGCGGTCGTGACGGTCGTGACGACTGAGGTTGCTGAGACGACGATCGAGGCTACCGTGACGACTGTCGAGACGACCGAGACGGCGACGGCTGTGACGACTGAGGTGGAGCTGACCGAGAAGCCGACTGAGGTGGAGACGGCGGCGGCCGCGTACAGCGTCGCTGCTGCTGTCGTCACCGTCATTTCTGAGGACGTGACTGCTCCTGCTATTACTACGACTGAGGACGATGACCTGCCGCTGCAGCTCTCGGACCTCGAGCTCCAGGTGAGCGGCGACGAGGACGTTGACGAGGACGGCGAGAGCTTCGCGGACGCGCGCCAGGAGAACGACGCGGACGACGACGACGACGACGACGACGACGACAGTCTCGAGCACGAGCTGCAGGATTTCTTCGCCGAGCGCAACAGCGCGTACGAGCGGCAGGGCGCGGCTGTGCCGCCGACCATCAGCTACTCGGTGAACGAGATGGAGGTGATCACAAACCGCGGCGGGCGCTCCGGCAGCTTGTCCAAGTTCCTCGACGACGCGGACACGTACCGGCGCCGGTCGCTGCAGTCGCTCGACGACCCGCTCTTCGGCTCGGCGGTGCACCAGAAGACCATGAGCCTCGCGGCGTTCCTGGACATGGGCATTGACCCGATCCTCGAGATTCTCGAGGACACGGACTCGGATATCCGCCTCTGGCTCATGCAGCCGCCGACCGTGAAGGCCGTGCTCGCCGAGTTCGTGACGCCGCCCGTGTTCACCGGCGAGCCGCACGAGGAGTACGGCTACTACAAAACGCACTTTGTGTGCTCGGAGATCATCATGAAGCTGTACACGGGCGAGGAGGACCTGTACGAGTCGTTCTCGTCCGACTCGTCGTCCGGCTCGACGACGTCGACCGCCGTGTTCGGGTGCCAGGAGCCCGCGGACATCGAGAAGTGGGAGCAACTCTACTCGGTCTTCGCCAACCCGCAACCGCTCGACGAGATGCAGCTGCTGTTCTTCAGCAAGGCGCTCGTGCGGCTGCACGACGGCTTCTGCCTCGAGGAGGGCTACGTCACGAACGTGCTGCGCCGCTTCCTCCCGCGCGTCGTGCCGCACTTGTACTCGAACACGATCAAGTACATGCTCACGCTCATCCTGCAGTCGTACGAGAGCGTGCACCCGATCACGGGCCGAAACGACGCGATGGAGATCGTCGCGCCGCTGCTGGTGGAGGCCACGCGCCTGGAGCTCACGAAGCCGCAGAACGCGATGCTCGTCGAGAACACGTCGCACCTGATCGTCGACATGCTGCAGGCGAACCAGGCGGACCGGCTCGGCTCGTTCTGCCGCCGCGAAGGCGGCGTGTACCTCTCCAAGTACTTTGTGCGCGACCAGTTCGGCACGATCCGCGGCTTCGAGTCCATGACCCACGGCTACCACAACTTCCTGCAGTACATGCTGCTCGAGGAGCTCGGCAAGCACCCGGAGATTGTCGACGCGATCTTCACGAACGCGCACGAGGAGCTCACGACGCTGCGCACGAACCGGATCAGCGAAGCCTCGAGCTGTACGTCTCTCTCTTTCTATGTGTGGGTGTGGGTGTGTGTTGCATGATGCTGATACCCTCGTGCTTGTCTGCAGCGCTGAACGTGCACATGGCCACGGAGCTGGTGCTGCTGTGCACTAAGTACCAGAACGACTCGGTCGACGGCGACAACCAGTCGGAGGATGTGTTCCAGAAGGGCCGCGGGAGCTCGTTCGGCTACGGGAGCTTCTCCGCCGAGCAGTTCGCGAGCTCGCCGCGCGAGTCGTCGACTGAGACGTCCATGTACAACCTCGCATCGCTGGCGCACGGCCGCACGCTGTGGGCGACGGTGTTGCGCATTGCGCAGACGACGGCGAAGGACTTTGTGGGGAACTTGGACAGCGGCCTCGCGCCGTCGGTCGAGATCTCGCTCGCCAAGTACCTGCACGCGCTCGTGGCGCTGAACGACGAAGATGTGAACGAGCAGCTGCACGAGAGCCACCTGGTCGCGACCTACTTGCGGATACTGGAGAAGCGGTCCAAGTTCGACATGCTGCTGATCCACGTCGTGCCGGCGATCTCGTTCATCCTGCGCGACGCCGACGGCACGCGCGCGAAGAACTGCCCGCTCACGAAGGACCTCTTCGGGGTCGACGCAGCGGACCACAGCGAGCTGACGATCATCGACCTGATCCTCCAGGCGAAGCTCGAGATCCCGTCGCTGCGCATCTACTCGGCGATCATCCACGACGTCATCGACGAGGTCTTCGCCTCTCACAGTCCGTCGCAGAACAACGCGCAAGTGCTCTTCCACTGCAAGCGCAACTCGGCATGGGCGAAGCTCACGGGCCGCACGAGCAGCAAGAGCGACGCGGCCAAACGCCTGTCGGACGCGCAGAAGCGCAACTCGGACGAAGAGAGCCGTCGCAGCTCGCTCGCCGCCACGACAGCCGGTTCGCCACCGACCGTCTCGTCGGCGATCACTGCTCCGATGCCAAACCCGGCGGAGGAGGAGCACGCCACCGTCGTGGACAAGCAGAAGAGCCCGACGAGTGCGCCGGAGAAGGTGGAGAGTCCTCCGGCGCCGCCGTCGGACGCGTCCGAGTTCAAAGGGAACGGCCGCACGTCGTCGTCGCACTCGGAGAAGGAGGCGTCGCCGAAGGACGAGAGCGCGGAGAAGGAGGCACCACGCAAGTCGCACTACTTCAAGAACGTGCTGCAGTCGCCCGTGTTCAAGAGCCCGATGCGGCTCGGCTCAGTCATCAAGGTCCCGGAGAAGGCGCCGTCGCCCGAGCAGAGCGGCCAGGACCCGGCGCAGCCGCAGCGCGGCTCGTTCGCGTGGAACAACGTGTTCAAGAAGCTGCGCAACTCGTGGGTCGCGACCCACCACAACGACAAGTCGGACAAGAAGCTCCTGGCGCTGAGCAACGAGCCGTTCGCACAGCCGATGGCGCCGCGTCAGACCGACGTGCTTGTGGTGGACACGTCGCGCGGCGAGGACGTGACCAAGCATGTGCACCACGACGGCGGCGTGATCGTCGCGGACGTGCCTGTGGCGGGCGCGCACCACTCGTCTACGGACCGGAGCAGCCTCACGATGAACGTGGTCACGTCGGGCTACATGTACAAGAGCAAGCTGCCGGAGACGGGCCAGCGCCACGTGTGGGAGCGGTACTTCTTCGTGCTCAACCGCCTCGAGGGTTCGCTGAGCTACTACATCAGCGAGGCGCACGCGAAGGACCGCACGTACGTGCGCGGTACGGCGCGGCCTGTGAGCGTATCGGAGGGCATCCCGGTGCACGTCACGGGCCACCACGGCGTGTACGGCTTCCAGATCAACACGCAGGGCCACGGCGCGTTCATGGTCGTCGTGGACTCAATCGACACGCGCCTCGTGTGGCTCACGGAGATCCTCGTGTGCGTGAGCGCGGCGAACCCGCAGCCGCCGAGCAGCAAGCGGCTGTCGCTGCTGGGCGACGACGCGCAGCACGCAGCGAAGCTGTACAGCAGCAGCACGAGTATGAGCGGCGGTGGTGGTGGCGCGGCGCCCAAGTGGAGCAAGGCAGAGATGAAGGAGATCGTGGTCGAGTTCTACAGGAACCTGTTCGGCCCGGCGCTCAAGTTCTCGACGCCGCTGGACGCGCCAGCGTCGTTCTGGATGGAGGAGAAGATCGACCCGGTGGCCGAGTCGTGCGTGCTGAGCTCGAACCTGCCGGACTGTGTGCCGTACTGGGGCGAGTTCCACGGCTACAAGCGCCTGTGCGACTACTGGAAGATCCGCGACGAGACGGTCGAGCGCAGCAGCGGCCGCGTGCTGCGCATCGTGGTGGACGCGGACGAGGAGACGGTCGTGGTCATGACGTCCACGACGTTCCGCATCCTGCGCAACAGCCAGATCGTGACGGAGGAGTCATGCGACATTCTAAGTATGAGCGGCGGGGCCATCGCGAGCATCCACTGCACCTTCGACTCGCACCGCATCGCCGAGTCGTTCCGAAAGTGCGTCGCTCTGTGGCTCTTGACTGTGTGTTGTGCTGCTTGGCTGGCTAGCTGACGAGTATGTGTGTGTGGCTGCAGGGAGGGCATCAGCGCGTCGTAGAGAGAGTGAGAGAGAGAGAGGGAGAAGAGAAGAGAAGAGAGCGTGGAAGGGAACGAAGGACGAGATGCGCGCCTCGCGCACTCCCGTGTGTAGAGGGACAGCGAGGCGCCGGGCGGAGTGCGGGAGGGGAGGAGGGTGGACTGACTGGTGTGCGTGCGCTTTGAGAGCCAAGTGTGGTGTGTACAATACAGATCGACCGGCATGTGTGGCTGCGCGTGTGATCTGTCCGCTCGACGCCTTTGCCTCCTAGCTGTCGATCCGTCGTGACGATCAGCGCGCTGGTGATGTTGACTTGAGGTGGTTCTTGCAGGATTTCAGGTGCTTTTACAGAGTCCCAGTGTTTCCGCTATTACAAATGAACTCGAGCAATTTGTAGTTATAGCCAAACAAACGAAGTGATGTGATGTATCTACGAAGAGGCGCGTCTCTCAACTAGGCACACTTAGCCTCACATACGCGATCTCTTGGAAGCAAGGACGACGACGCCGGCATGAGCGAGCTGCAGCTGATCGTGGAGCAGCTCAACAAGGAGCCGTTCCGGCTCGGGCTCACACTCGTGGCGTTCGACGAGAAGAGCAACTTCGAGCTGCTGCAGATCCTCAACGAAGTCTTCGCCGAGATCGACGCCAAGCACAATGTGGACCTGCGCAGCGAGGCGGACGAACAGCGCGCGTTCCGATACCTCGAGTTCCTGCAACTGCTCAAGTTCCCGCTGCCGCGTGACGTCGAGGGCTTCCGCGACGCGCTCGTACACGGCGACCGCCAGGCACTCTACCCGATCCTGCACTGGGCGCTCAAGAACCTCGCGGGCCACAAGAAGCGCGCGTACCTCGGCCGCTTTCTCGCGCCGCTCAACGTGCCGCAAGAGTACTTTGGCAATGAGAGTGCGTCGCGGATGAGTTGTGCTCGAGACATTGAACAGTGCTTGCTCTGACCAACCACCTCTCTTCCTATGCCCAGCGCTCAACGGCATGCACGAGCACTACAAGCAGCTCCAGGAGCAGTTTAAGGCCGTGCACAAGGAAGTGGACCAGCTGCGCAGCTCCAAGACGCGGCCCGGCGAACTACGCAAGGAGATCGCGCAGCTTGAGGAAGAGGCGCAGCAGCTGCAGGAGAAGATTGCAAACCTCAAGAAGAAGACCGCGAGCGAGGGCGGCTTCAAGGACATCCTCGACGCCACGAGCGCGCTGCGCAAGGAGCAGGAGGAGCAGGCCAAACTCGCGGAGCGCAAGCGCGACCAGATGATGGCGCTCACGCTTGCGGAGAAGCGCGCGCGCGAGTGCGAGCAGCGGCTCCTGGACCTGCGTGCGTCGCTGAGCCACGACACGCCGCCCGAGCAGCTCTTTGAGCACCTCAAGTCTCAGGTGGAGCGCAACCGCGATATCGTCGCGGCCAAGTTCCCGCAGGAATTCAAGCTGCAGCAAGAGAACCTGCAGCGGCTCGAGCGCGCGCTCAGCGAGCCGCCCAAGACAGAGGCCGACATCGCCGACATGGAGGACGAACTCGCGAGCCTCAAGAGCTCGATCCAGCACTTCCAGGCGCAGATCGCCGAGGCACACAAGTCGGCGGGTGACGATAAACTCGGTATCTACCGCCAGCACGCGAGCGTGCAAGTGAAGAAGCTCGCGGCGAAGGAGGACGAGCTCGAGGCGCTGCGCGCGGAGAAGCTCCAGATGCTCAAGCAGATCGAGACACTCGAGGCCAAGATGTCGGAGCTCTCGGGCGCCAAGTTTATGAGCCGCGACGAGTACAAGCAGTACGCTAACTCGCTGCGCAACAAGATGAACCAGTACAAGAAGGTGAAGGCCGAGCTCGCGGAGCTCACGGCCGAGAGCGTCGTGCTACACCGCACGGAGCAGCTCCTGAAGAGCAAGGACGCGGACCTTGACGGTTTCCTCAAGGACCTCGAGGCGAAGAAGGGCGTGACGGGCTTCCTCGACACGCAGGACAAGCTCGAGAGCGTCTCGGAGCTCAACGCACAGGTGAACAAGCTCAAGGGCGAGACGCTCGAGGAGATCTCGCGCATCGTCACAGACATCAACCAGACGCTCAAGGAGCGCAAGAACCAGCTCGCGCCGCAGATTAAGGAGCTGCGCGCCGTGCGGCAGCGCTACCAGGAGATGGAGCAGACGTACCTCGAGCGCAAGGCACAGTACGACAACACGGCCGTGGGGCTCGAGACCGAGCGCATCAAGCTCGAGCAGGAGTGCGGCGCGTTCCAGGAAGACTGCCTGCGCGAGGAGTCGCAGTACCACACGCTGCACTGCCTGCTGCAGATCGAGCAGGCTAAGGTGGACAAGGTCGAGCAGGAGGTGGCGTTCGAGAAGGGCAGCGGCCGCCTGCTGCGCGACATCAAGTCCTTCCAGGAGCTCTACAAGCACAAGGTCGCGCAGCAGGAGAGTCTCACGAAGGAGCTGCGCAAGCAACAGAAGAACCTCAAGGACAACTCGGCCGACCACCACGCGCAGCGCGAGCAGTTCGAGAGCCTCTTCAAGCTGCTGAGCTGCAAGGTCAAGCTCGCGGGCCGCGCTGCCTCGGACGCAGCCAGCGGCAAGACCCAGGAGCTCTTCGACGGTCATGCTGACATCGCGCAGTTCGAGAACGTCGGCGGCGCGAACGTCATGACGCTCGACGCATGAGAACACGCGTGGGTGGGTGTGTGAGAGAGAGAGAGAGAAACGAAGGGGAAGAATGTATTGAAGGAGGTGGTCTATCTATCTGTCGCTCACACGACAACAGACTCTGGCTCGTAGCCCTGCTGCTCTGCGTGGAGCTGCGTCTCGAGCGCTGCCTTGCGCGTCTCGAACCTGCTCCGGAGCGCTTCCAGGTCGCGCGCGAACTGTTCCTCGAGCTCCGTGAGCTGTTGCTGAGCGCTCTTCTTCTCGAACGATCCGTCGCTGCGCACGGGATCTTCCGACTCGGACTCGCTCGCAGCAGGGCGAACCGCAGACGCTTTCGTGAGCGGGTCGTCGAAGTCGCGGCTGCGGCGGAAGTACCGCATGAACGACGGCTCCTCTTCGTCCGCTTGCGTCGGGTCGGCGACTTTCGCAGTCGCGACTTCCGCGACGGCATTCTCGACGTCTTCGCTGTGGCTGGAGCTCGTGCTCCACAAGGTGCCGGTGTCGCTCATGTTGAGAGATCCGATCGACACCATCGTGCCTGACAGCGCAGCCCCTGCCACCCAGTTCACGTGAGTTGGTGCTGGCGGCGGAGACGCCATCACGTGGGACGCGGGCACCATCGTGCCGTACAAGTCGCTTGTGTCGCGCCTCTCGAGCGCAGGGATGTCGGGAGCGACTTCGCCTTGCTGCTCGCTGCCACCGCAGTACACCATTGTGCCGCAGGCACCGCTCCTGAGACTGTCTGAAGGCAGGAAGCGAGCCGTCCGAGACGTCGAGTGGCGGCGAGCGACCATACTGCCACTACTCTTGAGCATCGTGCTCACATCTGCGAGCGAGAGCGAGCCATCGAGCCGGCCCGTGGTTGCGCTGCGGTACTCGTACTCGTCTTGAAGGTGACTTTCGCGCGCCTCAACCACGAGCTCGAGGCTCTGGTCGACGAGTTCCTGCAGGATGGCGAGCCCACCGTTCGGGTTCAAGCTCGAGGCGAGGCTCTGGAGCTTGTCGACCTCTTTCTTGATGAACGCGTGCGCGAGCAGCTCCTCGGCCGACGGTCGCTGCTGCGGGTCCTTGCGCAGACACGTGCTGATGAAGTCGTTGAAGAGCGGCGAGAAGCCCTCCGGCGTCTGCAGCGTCGGTGGCGCGCGATTCGGGATCATGAAGATCGCGCGCATCGGATGCATCTGCGCGAGCGGCGGCTCGCCTTCGGCCATCTCGATCGCCGTGATGCCGAGCGACCAGATGTCTGCCTTGCCGTCGTACTGTGATTCCTGGATCACCTCGGGCGCCATCCAGAATGGCGTGCCGATCACCGTCTTGCGTTTGTTGATCGTGTTCGTGAGCTGCGCCGAGACGCCAAAGTCCGCGAGCTTGGCGGCGCCGTTGGCCGCCAGCAGGATGTTCCCGGCCTTGATGTCGCGGTGGATGCTGCGGTTCGCGTGGAGGTAGGCGAGCCCGAGCGCCACGTGCGCGCAGACGGCGGCGATCTCGCGCTCGCTCAGGCACCGTCTCCGCAGCGCGATCAAGTCGGCAATCGAGCCTGCGGCGCAGTACTCCATCGAGATCCAGAGCTGCCCGTCGTAGAGGAAGCTGCCGAAGTACTGCACGACGTACGGGCTCGCGCACCGCTCGAGGATCTTGATCTCCTTCGTGAGCTCGCTGAAGTCCTTCTCGTCGTTCTCCATCGCCACGACCTTGAGCGCCACGACGTCTGCACTGTGCTTCGTCACGGCTTTATACACCTTGCCGTACGAGCTGCTCGCGAGCGCCGGGCAGACGTCAGTCAGTCAGACAGACCGCTGCAAGGCGCAGAGAGAGAGAGAGAGAGAGAGAGAGAGAGAGAGAGAGAGAGACCACCGCATGTCCCGACGACGCACCCTTCGCCGAGGCGCTCGAGCACTTCGAACACGTCTTCTGGGTTTTCGTTCCGCTGGATGGAGCTCATGGCTGTCGCCTACCTGCACGGGAGCGAAGCGCAAGGCGTCCGAAGCGCGAATGAAGAGCACACACGCACGCACACACACACACACACACACACACACACAAACAGATACACAGACACACACACAGCATCAGCATCATAAGACACGACAGGAATAGAGAGACCTCGACGAGTCAAGTGGCTATTAATGGCTGTTGCCGTATCCTACCACCAGACAACCTGTGTGTTTACACCATGAGCTAGGTGTGTGTCTACAACACCAGAAGCTCCGGGTTCTCCATGTAGCGCTTGAAGACCTGGAGGAACTGGCCCGAGACGACGTCGTCCACCACCCGGCGGTCGGACGACAGCGTGACGTTCAGCAACGTCGCGAGGCGCGGCTCCGCGTCGCCGTCCTCGAGCGAGCGCGGCGGTAGCACCTCCTTGCGGCCGCGGCCGACCGCCAGAATGCACGCCTGGCCGTTGATCACGGCCGTGAAGTTGTCGATCCCAAAGCCGCCGAGATTCGAGATCGTGAACGACCCGCCCTGGAACTCCTCCGGCTTAAGCTTGTTCTGGCGTGCGCGCCCCACGAGCTCCATGAACACGCTGTTCACGCCGCTGAGCCCGAGCGCGTCGACCTTGGGTACGATCGGCGTGATAAGCCCCGCCGCCGTCGCCACCGCAACCGAGATGTCCACAGACTCGTTCGGCTGCACGGACTTGGTCGCTGCGTCGAAGTGGCAGTTCGCCTCCGGCACGTCGCGCAGCGCCAGCGCCACAGCCTTGAGGATGAAGTCGTTCACCGACACCTTCACGCTGTGCGCCGACTTGAGCTTCTGGCGCAGCGCCATGATGCCGTCAATCTCGCAGTCGATGCTCGCGTACTGGTGCGGCGCGGTGACCTTGGACGCCGTCAGGCGCTTCGCGATAATCTTACGCATGTTCGAGAGCGCGATATCCGTGAAGTCGTCCCCGCTCTCCTGCGCCGACGGAGAGGCGGTGGCGGCAGGAGTAGGAGCAGCAGCCGCAGGAGCAGGAGCAGGAGCAGCAGCCGCCACCGGAGCTGCAGCCGCGTGCGGAGCCTCCTCAAGCAGCGAGCGCTTCCCGAGGAACTTGATGAGCGGCTGGCGCGCGCCGTGCGCAGCAGGCGTCGCCTCCTCTGGCGCAGAACTCGCCGCCGCCGGTGTGCTGGCTGCCGGAGCGCTGGTCGCTGCCGGCGCGTCCTTGAGCGCCTTGAGCGCGCCGCTGGCTGCCAGTTCTTCGTACGTCTCGACGTCCGGCACCGTGTACGCCAGCACGGCGCCGACGGGGATGTCGGCGGTGCCCTCGGGCAGCGCCACGAGCGCCAGCACAGCCTCGTCCTGCATCTCGTAGTCCACGACCGCCTTGTCCGTCTCGATCTGGCAGAGCACGTCGCCGGCGCGCAGCTGCTCGCCCTCAGTCTTGAGCCAGCGCGCGAGGCTGCCGGCTGTCATCGTGGGTGACAGCGCGGGCATCGCCAGCTCCTCGACGCCGTCGGGTAGCGACGCGAAGCCGCGCAGCAGCTGCGCCGAGCGCCCGAGCAGCTGCGCGTGAGAGCCGCTGAGCAGCGCGGCGCGGCGGCGCCAGAGCAGCGTGCGAACGGGCGCGACGCTGCGCATCAGGGAGGGGGTATGGGAGATAGAGAGGGTGCTTCGCGGTTGTGAGCTGCTGCTGCTGCTGCTGCTTGGAGAATGGCGATCAGCGTCACCAAGCACCAAAGTCTGACGACAAAAAATGAGGGGTGAGCGACTCTCGCTGTTAATAACAATTGCCGAATTGGACATTGATGCCGATAGTATACTTGTATTTGTATAGGAACCCATCAATCGAGTCGAACTCATTTCGTGAGATTCAAATTAAACACTGTCCATTTAAGTGCGAATTCTTTGCCAAAAAAAGAACTCAACAGCCATGACTGTGGATTGAACACATGGTCCAGTTGAGCAGCATGCTTCAGTTGAGAGTGCTTTCTGCATAGAGACTCGCTTGGGATTCTCCTCACTCATGTGGTAGGCTCACGTGGTCTGCTGCAAAAGCTGCATGGAGCAGTAATTCAATTAAAAACACGTACTTAGTGATTCTTTTGTTCATAACATTCGTACTTGACACGTTTAGCCAATCGGTGTGTTCACTTTCGTTTTCAGCCAATCGAAAGTTCCCATAGTGTACTGTTTGGAAATAGTGTGAGAATACTATACTTTATTATATTCTCATTCGATTTCAAACAGTAACTATGGAAGTTTCCGATTGGCTGAAACGCAGCCAATCGGGATTAGAGCACTTAACTTGATCATCGACCAAAAAAGAAAGCACACCGCCTCGACCTCTTGAGCCCAAGTGCTTGCTCCACGTCAAGCGATGGTCTCTGCACTTCTGCTGCTGGTGCCTTTGACGCTTGTGTCGAGAGCTCCGAACTCACTCCGCGCTGCTCTCCAGGCCAACGCGATCGTGTGGAAGCACGCGACGGAGAGCGACCTGGCGCGCCTGGCGACTCGCCACTCGCTCGACGACTGCAGCAGGTAATGCCGACGGCACCTCGCCGGTCCAAGGACCTCCCAACTGACTGCCGACCTGTTGTGTGTAGCGACCTGGCGGCGATCCTGAGCCTCGACCCGGAGGCGGACGAGAAGCACGCGCTGTTGCTGCGCCTGCACGTGCACAATTACTCATATCCGCTCTCCCTCCCGGCTCTAGTGCCTCCCGGACTCCCAGCAGCAGCTACCTACTTCCTTAACGCGACCTGCACGTTCTGCCGCCAGCAGAGCTTTAGTCTGCGCCAGATATCCACGCTGCTCGGCATCTGTCAGGCACTCATGGCGAGAGACTTGACACCGGCCAGCGCCACGGACATGAGCGGCAGCTTCGCGTTCTTCCAGTCGCTGCTGCTCGCGCACAGTGTCGACCGCCCGCCGAAGAGGTTGGTTCATGAGAGGCGAGGTGGCTCTCTCCCTCTCACTCTAGCTACTACTAACCACCAGGTCGCGCATCCAGCGTCCAGATCTTTAGCCCGCGGGAAGTCGAGGCGATCGTCGACTACATCACGCACTCGTACTTTCGGCACCTGCAGCTCTACAAGGCCGCTTTCACGCCCTTCGCGCACGCCTTCCTGGCGCAGACGACCGTCAACGGCGTGCAGACCCCTCGGCGGCCGCGCCCGCTCTCAGACGCGGTGCTGCACGTTGAGCCAGCGGCGGAGCCTGCAACGACCGATGGTGGCGAGCACACGCAGTTGAGCGCCGAGTAGCGACATGATGCTGGAGGGAGAGTGTGAGAGCGAAGCGCTGCGTGTATAAGTTATCGCCGCCTGCCTAATCGAACAGGTTGCGGTACTTGGACTGCGCCAGGTGCACGAACTGGTCGTAGGTCTCGAGATCGAAGTTCTCGCCGAAGAGCGTCGCCTTGAACTCCTGGATCGTCTCGCTGTCCACCACACGGCCGATCACTTCGACCACTTTGCTGCTCGTTCGCCCACAGCGACGCGCGTTAGCGTTAGCGCCAGCGTCAGGTTACCGCTCTAAGTCCGCACGCACCTGCTGTAGTCGCTGCCTGGCGCGGGGTTCACGTTCACGATGCCGCCGTCCTGCAGCACACCCAAATGGAACGTGAGTATCACCTCCACAGCCAACTCCGCCGCCACAGACAACGCACCGACGCGCGCAGCACGACGGCCGTGGGCATGTGGCTCTCTACGGCGCCCACGAGCGCCACCGTGCGGCCGACGTACGCGCCGAGCGTCTTCTTGTTCACGCGCGGCGCAGTGCCACCCTCCGCGTAGCTCATGTTGCTGGTTTCCTTGGTTTAGTTACTGAAAGCACTCTGTCCCTGGTGAATTGATTTGACGCGGGACGCAGAGTAACCTGTCCCGAAGCGCGGCAGTGACAGTCTGTCCCTATTTTTATTTCGTTTGATGCGGGACGTCAGAGTAACCTGTCCCGCACCAATTGAACTGCCGGATAACCTGCCCCCAAAATAGGAGTGTTTTGGGACAGAATGCATCGTTAATTACGATTTTACTTCAAACTTGAATTTATTCTTTTGGAATGACTTATATTGAGCTATATACCGCCTTATTTTAGTTATTACTGACATTTCTTATAGTAGACATGTGGGCCAATCAAAACACAATGTCCAGCACAAAAGAATTTAATTATTTCGAACAAGTTCGGTAAAGCCCTCGGTACACCTCGGTACTCGAGACGTCACTTCAGAATGTCAGGTCAAAGCGAGTCACTTCATAACAAGGTGGCACGAGCCAAACTTGGTGTGCCAGGATATCAAACCGTAATGTTATTACAATCGTAAATTAACATCGTTTGTAAGCAGAGTGGATTGGCGGATAACCTATCCATCAAAAACGGCAATGGCGATAAAACGACAATCTGACACGAACGTATCGCTGGTTGCAATTTTCTACTTCTGACTTGGATATATTGTGGATATGTCGAAGAGGGAATTTGGTAGGGTTACCATTCTAATAATGAATAAATGAGGTCATACCTCTTAATTGCATTTTCGGCATTTCTATGATAAATCCAAGTCAGAAGTAATAATGTTGTTGTGATCGATTTACTGCACACGAAAAAGACCATTTGCACCCTATGCAACCGACTGCGTCTGTAACCGGGCTCTCCCGAGTTACGCAGCACGGATAGAGAGGAAGCGTGCAAGTGCACCTTCCGCAAGGATTCCTGTCTCAAAGACGGAAGACGATGAAGACGTTGGGCAGTTTAGCTCCAAAAACCAAAGTGTTATTTGTCTTGCTTAGTGCGGTTCCACCAGTCAGTGTGAACCTGTAGATTCTGTATACTATACTAAATCTAAGATGCCTAAACTTGAGTGGCTCTGATAGCCCTACTGATCTTATTGGTCTTTATTGTGCTACTAATAGCCAATCAAATAGGCCGCAATTGATGCTGGCTCTAAAGATGTTGCGCGGACAGTAATCCGGCAGCGCTGGGTTATAATCAGTAACCCGCGCGTGTAACCCCGTTACAAAACTTGTGTATGACGCGGACGAGGGTGCGTCGTGTCGGGTCCACACGCACGCGAGAGTCGATGGCGAGACAATTGCTGTGGTGTTCAGACAGGAAATACTGAACGAGCGCAGCGCCGTCGCACGCGCTCTCTGTGTGCTTGGCGGCACCAGAGACGACATCGACGTCATCTGCTGCGGCAATTTGTCGAATGTGACCTCAATATTAAGCTCTGTGATACCAGAGGGACCGAACCTTGAGCTATCCCTTTCACTTAACTTTAGTATCGACTTCAAATATTCCAAAACCGTTCGGGCCAAATATTTCCGAATTGTAGGAAACATATCTGGAACTCCATAATTGGCAGAAAAATACCAATGGAGTGTTTTGATTTGGCAAAGTATACAGCAATATAAATACATTTTACAAACTGTTGTCCTAACCGATATTATATTCCACCTTAAAGAAATCTGAATTTTGCATTTTCGATATCGTACTATTTTCTTTGGAATGTTGTTTTGCATTGGGCAGCAATTATTTTTTATAGTACAACAATGTAATACCCCTTTAATCTTTTACTTTCTAAAAAAATGTCATGATAGCAATAATATCTTGTATATTAAACAAGCATTATTGTGTTGAGAAGAAAAATGTATACGTATTCATTTAACCACAGTTACAAAGGACACATCCATAACTGAGTTCGACATGAAGGTACTTTTATCAAGTCATTATGTACTTTGCATTCTTCAATGCGCATCAAAACAATTTTGTTGATCTCTGTTTTCAAGTACTAATTGATTATAAGTGTTTTGTTCATGTACAATAAATTTTTATAGGTAAAAGTTTTTTAATCGTATTTATGAAGACGTATAATTTAACTCCAATATAAAAATATATTATAGTTTCATTTTCAAAATAATATTTTACCTCTCCAAAATACTATCAGTATCTTTATTCATTATAAATTTTTCGAATCTCTACTTTCTTGTATGAGTGTTCAACAAACATTCCGTGTTTGATTCGGCATCCTTTTCTGAGTTCGACATACACATACTATAATAAAGTCAATATGTCCGCCGCCCTCTTTTGATGCGCATCAAAACGCTGAGAGCAAAAGCAACAGCTCACTCGCGGATCTTCCAGCTCAAGCTCACCACCACCAGCCAAAGAAGGCAACGGCTGCTGAGATGGCGACCGAGAAGACCCCGATGCTGCCGACGACCGCGGCGGCGACGACGCAGCCGGCGACGCGCCCCTCGCTGCTGCAGCGCCTGCGCCAGCCGCGCACGCTCATCGCGTTGTCGGTCAGCGCATTCCTCGTCGCAACGCTCGTGGTGCTGAGCTGGCAGACGTCAAAGGCGCCGACTGTGGCGCCCATCGTGTCCCAAGTGTTCCCCGCGAAGCCCGACGGCACGCGCGACATGCTGCAGTTCTGCGACGAGAAGTTCGTGACGCAGGAGCTCGACCACTTCCGCGCGAACGGCGGCGGCGGCACCTTCGAGCAGCGCTACTTCGTGTGCTC
>JAASGU010000332.1:0-23596 GCA_023334365.1 Globisporangium acanthophoron
CCTCATCGCAAGCAGCGTCCACGAGGCGAGCCACGAGCAGCATGGCGAGCGCGCGTCGGATCACTTTTCGGGCTCCTCGTCACGAAATCGAAAGTGGTCACTGGTTCGTATCCATCTTTTGGATAATGAAATCAACTGACACTGATGTTGCCCGTCTTGTTCCCATCAATCGACTGTGTTCATCGCACTACACAACGGTAGAGATCGCTTTGCGACGTCGAGTGGTGTGGCTCCGTCAGAGTCCGCCGAATTTGCGTCCGCTCCACATGCCAACAGCTCGGCTACGACTCCTCCACGTCGGATCCAGTCGGCATCGTTCAATGCAGTCACTGCGGGGCCCGCATCACCTCTTGTTGATGATGTTTGCGCCAGTAGTGCGACGGCATCTTCAGAAGCAGATCGCGCTGCAAGATGCAGCGGCGTTCTACCATCGTTCCGCTTTGCTTCCACATCTGCTCCACGTGCCAGCAGCACCATCGCCACATGGGCATTGCCCCACGCCAGAGCCACATGGAGTGGCGTCTCGCTACTCTCATCGACAGCGTCAACGTCTGCTCCTCCAGCTAGCAACACGCGCACCATGTCACAGTCGTCACACTCGGCTGCTCCGTGAAGTGGCGTCCGGCCGTCGCGCATCGTGCTCCCCACGGTCGCTCCGCGCGCCAGCAGATCCGCGGCAATGTTCGCGCAACCGTGGGTTGCTGCGTAGAACAGTGAGGTCTCTCCGTTGTTCGTCACTGCGTCCACGTTCGCATCGTGCTCGAGCAGCATTCGCACGACGACGTCACGGCCGAACTCGGCTGCGACGTGCAGCGGCGTCAAACCGTCCGGAGTCGCAGCACTCAGGTTCACGTCGTGCTTCAGCAGCTCTGCAACAACCTCGACGTGCCCATCTCGAGCAGCGATGTGGAGCGGTGTCCAGGTGTCTTCATTCATAGCGTTCAAGTCAGCCAAGTGCTCGAGCAGTTTGGCTGCAACCGAAGCATGGCCGCTCCATGCTGCCGCGTGCAGAGGAGTCCAGCCATTCGCTGCCACCATATTCACGCTCGCCCCATGCGCGAGCAAGTCTTCCACCACGCCAGGGTGACCGTGTTTGGACGCAAAGTGGAGCGGAGTCGACTCATTGTGGTTCTCAGCGTCCACGTCTGCGCCATGCTCAAGCAGCAGCACCACAACGTCGCGGTGCCCATTGCGCGCAGCCAAGTGCAGCGGAGTCGACCCAGTCCTCGTCCTCTCCTCCACATCTGCACCGTGCTCGAGCAAAACCGCCGTGATCTCGCTCAACCCTTCTTGCGCCGCGATATGAAGTGGTGCTCCACCAGTCTTCGTCGTCGCGTTCACATCCGCGCCGAGGTCCAGCAGGGTCTCCACGACTGCACAGCGATTGTGTCTGCACGCAGCAGTGAGCAGCGTGTCGGCGTCTCCTCTGACAGTGCCGACAGCATCCAGAAGCGCCACGCGAGCTGCGAGTTGAGGTGCTCGCTGCACTAGCAGATCGCGGACTTTCGGGGCATCGCCACTTCGACAGGCAGCGAGCAGTGTCTCGCGCAGCGCTGCTGTTGACGGTGACGACGCGTTTGAGAATGACGTCCATGTAGTCGCTGGCGTCTCCGGAGACGGCAGTGGCTCTCTCGCGAGAACCCGATATGCACCTTGCCCGCTGCTGGACGAGAAGAGCGTCGAGAAGTCTATCGGCGCGACCATGGTCATGATCGTGTGCCCCATGCCCGATGTTTCGTACTTTGCCGGATCGGTCGCTCTTGTTCGTACTTTGCCGCGCAAAAGCGGCTTCCACCAGCTCTCTAAGCTCTCCAAGCTCCAGCGCCAGCGCCACCTTCCGCCGCCGCGTCCGTGGACGTCCGCGCATCCGCCCCCAGCACCGCCATCCCCAGTGCCAGTGCCAGTACCCTCAACCTCAACGACACGATGCGCAGCAGCGAGTACTCGCCCGCGAACCCGAACGCGCATCGCAAGATGACGCCCAAAGGCCAGATGAGCAACAGCGGGATGGGGCCGGCGATCACGCACCTGCCCGTGCACCTCAAGGCGCTCTTCGAGCCCAACGCGCCGCTCGAGTTCCGCCCCAAGATCGTGAAGCGCAAGATGCCGCCGTACAGCGGACTCGCGACCTTCGCGGACCAGGTAGGATGCACCTTCGATATACCTTGCGATACTGGTACATCGTAGTAATAACTGTGGATATGGATGGTCGGATCCAGTTCGAGACCGAAGCGCCGCCGCCGCGCGAGGTCAGCGAGACGCCCAAGGAGCGGCGCGAGCGCGTGCGCGCGGAGCGCATGGCCCAGGCGGACGCCGAGATGCTCGCGAACCGAGAGAAGTGTGCGTGTGGGCTGCAGCGTGAGAGTGTGCGATAGATAGGTGGAGTCTTACCATGAATGGGTGATTGCCAGGGGATCCGAACGCGCCGGACGAGCGCAAGACCGAGGACGCGTACAAGACGCTGTTCGTAGGCCGCATCAGCTACGAGACGACGGAGAAGCAGCTGCGCCAGGAGTTCGAGCAGTACGGCCCCGTGAAGCGCGTGCGGCTCGTGGAGGACGCGGACGGCAAGTCGCGCGGCTACGGCTTCGTCGAGTACGAGAACGAGAGCGACCTCAAGGCGGCGTACAAGCTCGCGGACGGCAAGAAGATCGACGGCCGCCGCGTCGTCGTGGACGTCGAGCGCGGCCGCACGGTGCGCGACTGGCTGCCGCGCAAGTTCGGCGGCGGCATCGGCGAGACGCGGAAGGGCGGCGCGGACGTCAACGTCAAGTATTCGGGCAGGTTCGTGAAGTATGTGGGTGTTGCTGTTGTGGCTGATGGCGACTGAACCCGTTCGTGTGCTTCTGCTGGTGCTATGAGCAGAGAGGCAATCGGCGAGTTCCGTCCTGGCGGACCAAGCCGAGACATGGGTCCGGACCCGAACGACAGGTACCGGCCACGCCGAGACGCCCCGCCGCGCGACCGGAGCCGCAGCCGCGACCGAGGAGACCGACCACGCGGTGGGGACCGCCGCGAGCGCAGAGGGCGGTCTCGCTCGCGTTCGCGCTCGAGATCCCGCGATCGCCATCGCCGCGACCGATCGGACCGCCACCGCTCGCGCTCTCGCTCGCGCGACCGCCGGGGCTCGCGAGACCACCGAGACCGCCGCTAGCTGGTGGAGGCGCTCGTCGTCACGACTTAGACGCTCAAGCAACGAGCGAGGTGTCGTTCAGCGGCGCTCCGTTCCCTACGAGACCAGCGAAGTGTCGGAGCAGGTAGGGCAGGTAGGTGATGGCTATCTCTCCATGACAAAAGGTTCGTTCGCCTGCAGCCGCGCCGTTCGCCGTTCACCTCACACTGGAGGAGTGCACAGCGTAAGTCGTAGGTTGGGAGCGGTGACATCATTTGGGTTCGATGATGCTGCATCTGAGGCTTAGAGGTCAGAGGTGGAGAGTGAGTGTAGCGGTCGCTACAAAGGTAACGCTGGAGAGAGACGAGAGCTGCAGCAGGGGCGATCAAGCGTACATGTGTGACACTGCCGTTGTTACTATGTGTGAATGTGTCGTTCCGGAGCAGCTCCTGTCACTCTCTCCTACGCCGCGTTCTCGAGTACGAGCGCGATGCCCTGGCCGCCGCCGATGCACGCCGAGCCGACCGCGTACTTCTTGCCCGTGCGCTGCAGCGCGTGCGTGAGGTGGGCCGTGATGCGCGAGCCCGAGGCGCCGAGCGGGTGGCCGAGCGAGATGGCGCCGCCGCACTGGTTCACGAGCTCCGGGTTGAGCCCGAGCTCCTTGACACACGCGAGCCACTGCGCCGCGAACGCCTCGTTGATGTCGAAGATGTCGATGTCGTCGAGCTTGAGCCCGGCGCGCGCGAGCGCGCCGCGGATCGCCGGCACGGGGCCGATGCCCATGATCGTCGGCTCGACGCCCGAAACCTGGTACGACACGACACGCGCGAGCGGCTTGAGGTTGTGCTGGCGCACCGCGTCCTCGCTCGCGAGCAGGACCGCGCCGGCTCCGTCCGAGATGCCTGAGGCGTTGCCCGCCGTCACGACGCCATCCTTCTTGAACACGGGCTTGAGCTTGGCGAGCTTCTCGAGCGTCACCTGGCGCGGCCCTTCGTCGGTGCCGAAGCTCTCAACGTTGCGGCCGGCCTTGACGTCGATCGGCGCGATCTCGGCGTCGAAGTGGCCTGCGGCGTTCGCCTGCGCCCAGAGCGTCTGGCTGCGCAGCCCGAACTCGTCGCACTGCTCACGCGTGATACCGTACTGCTCCGCGAGGTTCTCGGCCGTGATGCCCATGGGCGTCTTCGAGTACGAGTCCGTGAGCGCCGACCAGAGCGTGTCCTGCAGGTTCAGGCCGGCGCCGAGGCCCACGCCGAAGCGCGCCTGATTGCCGTAGACCGCGAGCGGCGACTGCGACATGTTCTCCGCGCCGCCCGTGAGCACGATCTCGGCCTCGCCGAGCAGGATGTCGTGCACGCCGCCGATGACCGACTGGAAGCCCGAGCCGCAGAGGCGGTTGATCGTGAGCGCGGGCGTCTCGATCGGCACGCCCGCCTTGAGGCCCACGTGGCGCGCGATGTACGCGCCGTCAGCCGACGTCGGCGACACGTTGCCCACCTGCACAGCGTCCACGAGCGCCGGGTCGACGTTCGCGGCCGCGAGCGCCGCCTTGGCTGCGTGCGCGCAGAGGTCCGTGGCCGTGATGTCCTTGAGCTTCCCGCCGAAGTTGCCGAACGCCGTGCGCTTGGCCGCCACCACATAGATGTTCTTCGTGAGCGCGCTCATAGTGGAGAGACCTAGAGAGGGAGGGAGAGCTGGAGAGCTAGAGGGCTGGAGGGCTGGAGGGCTCTGGTTGCGATGTGAGCTGTGGCGACGGGATCTCTCGTGTCTGCTTCTCGTCCGGCTGCGATTTTCAACCCGACGTGCGCGCGTCAACTCAACTTGAAGATGTGCGCCACACGAACTATGTACCACAGATGTGGTACAACCACCTGGAGTGCGGTACAGCCACTTTGTGATGCGGTACACTTCATGACAAGCGCGACCTGGCAAGCAGGATAACAACCATCTCGACATCGTGGACACTTCCGTCTTCAAGGCTGTCAGACACACCATTCCTGACTTCCTAAATACTCTCTTCGTACGACGCCAGTTTGCTGCTCGGCGGCTCCAGCGGCGCGTCCGCATAGTCGAACGAGTCGCGTCGCCGCTTGCGGCCGAAACTCTGGCGCTCGACCTGCCACGCGCGCGCCAGCTCGCTGAACTTGAACGACCGGTTCGTCTCCGAGATCTCCGCGTTCAACGCGCGCGGGTAGTTACAGCGCGTGAACACGGCGCCGCTCGCGATCGCGGTCGCCGGGATCGACAGAACGTCGCGCGCGAGCTTCGCGAGTCCCGGGAACCGCGTCTCGTTCGACTTCCACCACAGGAACGGATCCGACCGCTTGTCGCGCAACAGCGTCGCATCGAAGAACCGGTCGACCTCGTCGCCGTCGATCGAGTAGTCCGGCATGCCCTCGCCGATGTCCAGCAGCTTCTCGAACGTCGAGTATGCCGAACTCGGGTCGTGTCGCGAGTGGTCCTCATCGTGCCGGTGGGGGTCCGAGAGCGAGTCGAACGCGTTCTTCCGCAGCATCTCGCGCAGAAACTCCTTCTTCTCCGCCTTGTCCGCCGACTCGTTCGAGAAGCGCGGGTCGAGGATCTTCGCAAGCGCAAAGTACGGCGACGAGTGCTCCGTGTGATAGCTCTCCAGACTCCCTTTCACCTTCATGCACACAGTCTGCACCTTCGTCGCCGTGATCGCCGTGAACTCGGACGCAGATGCCGCGGTCGTTTCGCAATGGTGGATGATGGCCTTGCAAACGTTGATCGACGTACTCAGCGAGATGTGCTTCTGGTCACTCTGGCAGGTCGCCAGCTGCATGCACTTCTGCAGGAACGTCGCGACCCACACGAGCACGTCCCACTCGAGGTCTTCCAGCCCGAAGATGCTCATGCCGTTCGACGCGTCGTTGCACATCGCGTGGATCGCGTCCTTCTGCTTCGCGCTCTCGAGGATCATCGTGATCGTGGACCCCCAGCACTTGGGCGAGTCCAGGTTCGGCAGCGTGTCGGTGAAGTGCGGCAGCCCCATGTCGGTCGTCCGCAGCGCAAAGTGCTCTTGGCTCTCTGTCGACGCCTTGAGCAGCGAGAGCAGCGACCGAAGCTTGACGATCTCGAGCCGGATCTCCTTCAGCGCTGACTGTACGCCGACGTGGATCAGGTGTCCCAAGCACGTGACGTTCCAGTGCGGACTGATGTTCTCTATTCCTAACAGCACCTTGATCTTCTCGCGCAAGACGCCCATGCCGACGACCGCCTCGCTCGACGTCGGCGTCACGCCGCACAGCAGCTTGCTGCCGATCCCCCAGGTGTTCTGCAGCACGTTGTAAAGCAGATCCGACATGAAGTACGCACTGAACTCGGGCGGACACCCTTCGAGCCCGATCTGGATCGTTTTGTGTTCCCACTCGGCGTTGATCCAGTGCAGGTAGATCGCCATGTAGCCCTTGTGCACGAGCCCGGACCAGGTATCGCACGAGAACGTGATCCGCCCGACCGCGGACCGCGCGATGTACTCACTCACACGCGTGAACAGGATGTAGTACTTGCGCTCCAGAGTCTTGAGCAGCGTGTCAGCAGACGGGATCGCTGGTTTCACGCCGGACGGGGAGGTCGCTGACAACACTTCGATGAACCGTTCATGCTGTGTGACACCAGGGTCTTGCCGATCTTCGATGATCCACTCGACCAAACTGCCTGTCAGTGTGTGGAGTCGCTGCCGCTTCCCTCCTGTACCATAGCCAAGTAACAACAGTAAGACGATCATATACCGCAACACTACAGCCTCGCTATCAGATTCGCGCGCACCTGCTGCGCCTCCGTTCTCCTCGAACTCCGTCGCGAGTCCCAAGTCACCGCCGCCTTTCTTGCCCGCCTGGCTCCTCCTCGCGACGCCGTTGCCCAGCATCGTCATCAGACTCGCGTCGCTCTTCCTCGCTTTCTTCGCGCCTGCCGCACTCGCGCTGCCTCCTCCTCGTGCTCCTATTCCGGCAGCAAGCGGCGCTGTTGGGAGCTCGATGTGGCGCTTGGCGTGGCGCATCATGCTCGACGTGCCGTGGCGCGCGCTGAACACCTTGCCACACACGTTGCACTTGGCCGAGTCCGCCGCGCCGTCGCGCAGCCCGCTGCTGCTCACGGGCGAGAACGTCTCCCACACGGCGCTTGTGAGCTTCTTGCGCCGCCCGCCGGGGTCTTCGTCTCCGAAAGCCATGTCTTTTACCGCTTCTTGCTGAGAACGCCGCGGGTGCGTCGTCCAGTGTGGCAGCTACCAGCGCGCCGAGCCACTCGGCGTTTGTATGGCGAGCGCGTCGGCTGTCGCTGCCGGCCACTTGGTCCTCGACGAGCTTGAGCGTCAATGCTGCCAGTCTGCAACACGCGCCACACAAACTCGAAATGGGAAATATTTCCAGTTCGAATGATTACGTTGTAAACAGTCGATAAATTCTAACGGGAGGGGAAAGCAGGCAATTTATTTGTTCAAGTGCAATAAACTTGCACATCATGAACAACGATGACATCGGCGAGCATGGCGAGGAACCGATCGCACCACGACCACCATCGAGACCGAGGACACGATCACTACCGTCAGAGTCGACGCAGATTTGCAGAGTTGATCATCGGGGTGTCTTGACCGTCAGGCTGCTGCTGCTGCTGCTTTGACGCCATCGAGCTGCGGTGAAACTGCGCTGGGACTTCGTTCGCGGCGCAGGCCATCGCGCTTCGTTCCTCGCGCCGGCTACGACGACTTCTCCATGAGGTGGATGGGCTTGAGGATCGAAATCTTGTTCGTCTCGACGATGTATCCGTTCATCACCATCTCGTCCAGGATGAAGTGCGCCTTCTCCAGGTTGAACATAATCTGAATCACATCACAAGCAACACCGTGCAACATACACAACGCATGTAAGCACTGTGCCCAGCAGACACAGGCAACCAGCGATTCGCGACGTACATCTAACTCGCACTGGAGGATCATCCGTCGCCATCCCGATCGCCACACGCATGGGAAAGCACCAACGTGTGTTAACAAGCGATTGCTTCATCACCACCGTATTGCAAGCCCCTCCATTCAGCACCAACGCCTCACGGACAACGCGACGTACCACACTCTCAAAGTACTTGTCCATGGTCTCGACCAGCGCGTGGATGAACTCGAGGATGCCCAGCTCGTTCTGCGCCGCACACACCCCACTCGCCCTCAGCAACCGCCATTCTCATTTCTGTTACCACACTCACAGTCTCCCACAGCTAACGCACCTCCGAGTCGTCGTCCTTGACGCCCACGATGAAGAAGAGCGATGCGTACCGCCGGTAGATGACCTTGTAGCCGCGGTACTCGACGAACGAGCACTGCCGAACACATTGAGGGGATTTCATCAGCAGTCAGCAATGCCTGCCCGCTATGCAGATTCGTCCCCCAAGCTACCAACGCACGCACGCACCTGGTTCTCATTGCGGCCGAGGCACTTGCGAATGATCTCTGCCTCGAGCGCCACGCGCTCCTGGATGGAGAGGAAGTCGTAGTACTGCGCCAGGCGCGTCTGGCCCTGCTTGTTCACCATGAGCACGAACTTGATCATCGCGGCGCGTTCAGCTGGCTGGATTGGGGGTATGCGGGGCGCGGGGCGCGGGCTTGTGACCCACAGTCGCGTGTTTGTATTGACGCGAATATGAAGCGGATCTACTTCGTTGCGATTCATTTCGCAAATAACACGACTCGCACAATTCAATGTGGAATTGTTTGAATTGATGGTATTGACGACTGTTCAAGATCGAGACGCTCGACACCCGCACTTCCAGCAGCAGCAACACTACGCACCAGACACGATGCTGTTGTTCGAGACCTTCGAGCAGCTGCTCGGCGAGTTCTTCGTGGGCGTGAAGGAGGAAAACGTCGGCTTCTCGCTCGGTGACCTCTTCGGTGTGTGGGGATCAGCACAGCGCACCATTCGATAGCGTAGCTTCTTGTAGCACTCACTGTGTCTTCCTGTCCCCTAGACGCGAGCCACTTTCGCATCTTCGATGTCTTCCTCAACACGCAGGTGCGCTGCCATCCGTCCCCTTTTCTCTGCTTCGAGCATGATGCAACAACACGCTCATCGTTGCGAATGAACACATTTGCTGCCAGGTCGTGAATGCGCTCCACCTGCCGTTCGAGCTTGCTGCCGGATACGTCGGAGACTTCCGGATCGAGGGGCTGCTTGGAGCAGTCGCTGGATCACCGCTCACTCTGGTCGTCTCGGACGTGTGCCTCGTACTCCGCCGCAAAGCTGTGGACTGGGACAACGAGCTTCTCTTTCGGTACTCGAAGGAGCTCATGGTCGCGGTGCTGCAGAGCTTCTCGTCGCCGTCGTACGCAAAGAACACCGCTGGTGCTGCTGCGAAGAAGACGACGTTCATCTCCCCTGCGAAGTGGATCTCGGTGCGTTCAGTGTATGAACGTTCTGTTGGCACAGTGCGAACTGGCCTCGCAGTTGGCAGATGTAATTGCCGTAGCTCACACTTGACGCGGTGTTGACGTAAGGCGCGAGTCCGTGCCGCGGTCGCTGACATGACGATAAGACTGGAGCGCATTCATCTTCGCCTCGAGGTAGCGTCGAGTGGAATTCGGTGCTGTGAAGTATGAGAACCTTGAGTTGACTAGGACGTGTTTGGTTGACTGCACGCGCAGGGCGAGTTCGGCGCGAAGCATGTCGCCTATGGGGTCTACCTCCCTGTGAGTGACTTCGTACCGTGCCACGCGTCTTGGCAATGCATGTTCACACTGACGCTGCAATTGTGCACAGACGATCCGATTTGAGACGCGCGAGTCAGAAGTGCAGATCCTCCATCGTCGCCAGCAACAAGGAGTTCGATACCCGCAAACGGGAGACGACACTCGATCAAAGCTCGTGACACTGGAGAACGTGTCAATATACTGTGACACCAACGCCGAGAAGTTCGTCAAAGGCGGAACATGCAACACCGACGCGGGCCGCATGCAGGCATTGAGGGCTTTCCGGGAGAAGGCCCGACAAGCGTATGCGCCAAACCCTCTTCGCGACATGTTCTTCGCTTCGGTGATCTGGATCAAGCTGGACTTGAGCAAGAAGGAAACCACAAGTGGTCAAGTTGACGAGATATCAGCAGGAAGCGGAGGAGATGGTGGAGTCACTGTTAGCGCAGTCGACTTTGTCACGGAGGCGCTGAAGCTCAACTTCGACTTCATCCAGCTGAGCGCGATGAACGAAGAGTTGACGCTGCTCAGTGACTTCCGTCGAATGACGCAAGTGCGGCAATGGCGACCCAGCTGCATTGACCGTGAGCAAGTAACGCCGCCGAAGGTTCGGGTCGCCAACACGGTGCTTTTGCCAATCGTCGCGGCAGACAACGCGTCGGCACTGTCGTTCCCGCCGGAGAAGCAGCGGCGGACACAGAAGTGGCTCCGGGAGATGTGGCGCTTTGCGGCTTGGCGCGTTCTTGTGGGGAAGCGAAAGGGGAACCCCAATCTTTTGCGGTTTACCTTGCACAAGAGCGACGCCTTGGTTCTTGACGAAGACACTCGCGCTCACAGATATGCTGACTTGTACGCCAGAAATCTCTCGAGTGACGCGCTACAGATGATCGTGTACGGGAAGAAGCTGATTTGGACATCCACAAGCCCTCGACGGTCGGTGGAAAACCTCCAGCTGCAGCATGATGAACAGAGTCCAAGCTCACCGCCTCTTTTCCTCCCAATCCTCGAGCCGCTGACACGCGAAGAGCAGTGGGAGCTCTCGGATATGATCCTAGATCTCTCCGTTCCAGAGCAGCGAAAGTACCGATCGATGGCGGAAGCCACTCTTCGGGCTTGCAAAAACAGCCAGGGTTCTGCGCCTCCTTCGCCGCCTCGGTTCACGGCGGACGCTTCAAGTCCACTGACTGTGACGTCTCCAGCACCGGCAGACAATCAAAACTCAACACTTCGGCCCGTCTCGCCATCAAGCACCAGCACTCGCCTCCCGGAGCATCCAGCAGACACCACCAGTGACCACCACCACATCACGAGAAGCTTGACAGAGTCGGCCTTGCAGCCAAAGCAGCACCAGCACACTACACCAAAGCTCGCGCAGCTCCACTTCGCATCGACAAACTCGCTACCTCTCCCGCTGAAGCCACATGCAGGCGAGCGTCTCAGTCCGACGAGAACTACATTTCCAGTCGCGTCAGGGAACTTGAAGCAGCTGTGGGTGCAGCAAGCGTTCATCCCCGCTTGGGTCTTGAAGAAGCGCTTGCCTTTGCTGAACTGGAGCATCGGGCCGATTTCACTATGGATCTTTCGAGACAACTCGGCAAGATCGAGCTCGCCAGCCAAGTCTGCCGGATACGGGCAGTCCCACACCACAACTGCTGATAGGCTCGGAGAAGAAGCCAGCATTGAAAGTGACACCGCACGATGCGAGTTCCTGAAAATCGGATTCGAGCGGTGCAGCGGCGCGATCCTGCTATCCTCGCCTCCAACGCCGTCCTTTCTTGTCGAGCTGCGCCTTGGACTGTTCCATGCTACGCTGTTCAGTCCATCGCATCACAAGTCCATGAGCAGCCCCTCCCGCAACAACTCCATCTCGAGCGACTACATCAAGGATCCGGACGACGGCTCCTTCTACGTCGGACTCAAGTACAGTTGCAAGGACGGCGCCACGTCGGTAACTGAAAGCACAGGTCGCGAGTTCGATATCAAAGGGAAAGTGTGCATCGGCCCGATCACAATCGACTACAACGAACTCACGCTCCAGACGACCCTTGCGACAACTGTCGGCATTCCACTCTCGCGTAAGTGTCCTTCTGCTGCGAGTTTCGAGGTCGATCTTCGTGTTGGCGTTCGCTCACTGACTTGTACGTGTGTTATGTGTGTGTGGGCAGAGAGTTTGGACATTGCGTCGTCGACGTATATCTCCATCATCCTCGATGTGTATCGCAGTTGGCGCGAGCTCTACCAGCGCTTCCGCACGCAGAAGCAGCAACCGGTGGTTCGCCATGAAGACCACTTCTACTCAGAGCTCCTCAACCCAGTCGGCTTCGCGGCGATGAAGATCATCGAGCGGCAGCAGCAGCAAGCGGCCAAGCGCGCTCGCTTGGAGAAGCTGCTCAACGCTATCCTGCTCTATGCTTCAGCGATTGAAGTGGAGCTGGGTCGACTCAAGATGACGGTGTCACTCCTGACCAGCCATGTGGAGCAAATGTTGGGGACGACCGACCCTCAAGCTCTGCTCTTTGGCTACGAAGACTTCATCGTCGAGCTGCCTCACGCGCAGTTTGGCCTGCACAACGTCCCTGCGCTCAACGAGTGTCGCGTGAGTGCTGCTGGCGCGCAAGTCCAGTTTCGAACCACGAAGCAGGGTCGCGCTGCTGCCACAGAGTATCTGCTTCGTCGTCTCGTCGGCAAGCCGTGACAGTGGATAGTGTACCTGTCACTTGCTTCTGTCGTTCAGGTCACGTCGAGATGGCGAGATAGATGGGCTTGACCGCTCCTTGATCCTTTCGTTTGTCGCGCTCCTGTGTCGATGATTCGTTGAACGGGCTGTGTTTCTCAGCTGCGGCTCTTGAGGCTTCGATGCGCCGCTTCAGCGTCACTCGTGACATACTTCTGCGCAAGATCTCGCTGTCGTGCTGAGCTCTCGGACCAGCGGTTGATGACTTCGCACACACAACACGAAAACGAGCTAGATCAGATATTCAACACGGACGATGACAGCGCGAGCAGTTCCAGCAGCCACGACACTCCCAAACCCACCACTTCGTTCTTCAGCTGGATAGCAGGAACACTGCTGCACAGACTGAGAGAGGGCGAACTTTGAGCACTTGTTCGCACGCGAGAGATGAACATCGGCGGATAGAACTTGTTCGTCGGTGGGTTCTGCTCCGAGACGAGGCTCTGCGCCGATGACGACGCGTCAGTCCCATTTGGCCGCTTCCACTTGTCCTGGAACCGCTTTTCATGAAGCAGCGGGTCGACGACAACATACTGTCCTCGTGTCTTGCGCTCGAGGATCTCAACGAATCGATCTGCTGTCTCGTCTTCGATCCGAGATACTGCGGAGCATTCATCCGTTATCCGTTGTGTCAGCAACAACACAATCAAAGCGACAAGAAGCCGTAGATGAGGTCAGCAAGGTATGCACCTTTCCCAGGAGTGTGAACGCGCTCCATCTTGATGCTCACCACACCGACAGCGCTTCGAGAGGGAAACAGGCCGCTTCCATCGAGCGAAGAAGGGGTCTGCTCGATCTGGTTTGGCGAAAGCAATGCCCGGTGCCCGCTTGAAGGATTGAAAATCTCCTCAAGACTCGACTTGCGATGCATCTTCGGCTGGCGCTTGCGGATCTGACTCCTGGTGTTCTTGCTCTGGTAGTGTCTTCGAATCTTCGACATTGTCTCTTGAAAGAACACGACGTAGTCTCCTAGTCGGTTTGTAGTCGTCATCTGTCCGCGACACCGAGTCACAGGGTAAGTGTCAGTGCGGTAGTTGATGCTTAGCGTTGCGAGAGACTCCTCCTAGACGCACCAAGTGGCTAAGGACGAACAAAAGGCGAAAGAACTCGGTCTGGCTCAGCGGGGGCTCGTTCGTGTTCCACTTCGTCCAGCTCTCGCGCAGGATCATCGAGACCGCGTTCTTGTGGATCGTTTCTGTCTTCGCCTCCACGAGCACAAAAGCGAGGTCGTAGTACACGATTCGAAGCTGCTCTTGACCCACCACCCCCTTGTCTCTCGCATACAGATCCCACCTTGCGGATCACGCGCAGTCAGAAACGAACGTGGCATCTCTGTTGCTCACAGACACGCACACTAAGCGCATAAGCAGCAACTTACCACTGCTCCAGACACTTCTCGATCGACGGCAGCTGCACCATAAAGTTGATGTCGAGGACGGTATCGTCAAGGAACTGGTGCAGGTCCTCGATGCGCAGCGACCGCGCGAACGGGCTCTTGATGTACTTTGCGTTCGCATCGTACTCTGCCTGCGTGATCGCGTCTGCGCGCTTGGCCTGGATCCGCTTCCACTCGTCCACTGCGCGCAAGCTGCTCACAAAATGCGGCATGCTGTCGCGCATCGAGAACAAAAGTTTGTGCATCTTGTACGCTTTGCTCGTCTCTCGCTCGTCGTTCGTCGCGCCGCGCGACGAACTCTTGCTCCACGCCGCTGCACCGTGGCTCGTTGGCTCGTTGACTTCGATGGTGCTCACACTATTTTCAGATCAGCGGCGCTGGCGCGGATCTCGAGGTCGCGGGATCGGACCACCTGGTCCACCGGGCGGGTGTCCTGGAGCCTGGTTTCCAGCGTTCATCATCGGGCGTGATGGTGGCGGCATGCTCCCAAGCGATGGGCCATTCCCACGCAGGGGTGGCAGCAGCGGCGGCGGAACGAACCCGTTGCCTCGTGGAAAGTTGCCGCCGACAGGACGCGCGTGCGGCGAAGGTGCTGTCTGTCGGTGGGGGACGAACGCACCTTCACCCACACTCGAACTCTCTGGTTGCGCCGGATGGTGACCACGAGGAGCAAAAGCCCCGCCAGTCGGCGGAAAATGACCCTGTCGACCGCCTCGCTGTGACTGCGGGTTGAACTCGCCACTCCAGGGCTGCTGCTGGCGAGGAGTGACGTGGTGTCCGCCGCTGAAGGCTGCTCCGCCGTTGCCTCCTCGTCCTCGACCAGGGCTCAAGCGACCACCACGCCCTCCGCGACGCCCACCACGCATCCCTTCGCTCCCACGGCCTCGCCCTCTCCATCCGGAGCCCATAGGGTGCTGCTGTGGTGGGAAGTTTTGCGGCGGTGCTGATCAAACGGCAGAGAGAAGGAGCATCTTGGCGTCAACAACCGCTCCAACGCGTTCCATACAGCAACCTGACGAACGTACCTCCAGGCAAGAACGGCAGAGAGCCGCCGCCAATGACGAACTGCGCTCCTGGCGTTGGTCCAGACGGCGGCAGACGCACGTTCAGCGGCGGTGGTGTCACCTGCCGTCTGTTCACCAGCGGCTTCTCCATCGGCTCGAGTGTCAGCAAGTTGCAACTCGGATTCTCCACGTGCACCATGCACTTTTGCTTGTACGAATGGTCGAGCAGTGCTGCCCATGGCTTGGAGGAGCGCAGCGTCGGCTCGCTTCCGATCACGTAGCAGGCAAACTTGGCTCTCGTCAGCGCCACATTCATGCGACGAATGTCGTTCAGAAAGCCCACTCCGCCCTTCGGATCAGCTCGCACCGTCGAGACTGGCCACATAAACACACCATCAGGTTAGATCGGTTCCACCTCCGCCTCGCAGCCACATCCGTCTGCTGCAACTTACGGATGATGATGTCCTTCTCTCGCCCTTGGAATCCGTCGACAGTGTTGATCTCCACCTCTTGGTCGAAGCGCTCACCAAGAGCTCGCCGGAATCGCGACCGCAACTCCTCCATCTGCTGGCTGTACGGCGTGATCATTCCCACCTTCCCGGCGATAGCGTCAGGAGGGCACGAGTTCTTCAGCGTCAAGTACAAGTTGACTGCGAGCTCAGCCTCGCCGATGTTCGAGCGCGACACGGATCTCGACGACGACTCTCGACTGCTCATCAGGTTCCAGAACGTCAACGGCATGAACGCCGGACCGAGGTGGTGATACGGCTTGTCGTATGCCTCTTTCTTCACGTTCTCGCCATCTTGGAGCTTTCCGTCATAGAAGTAGTGGCGTGGGAAGTCGGAGATCAGCGGGTGGCTTCGATACTGCGTTCGCAGCATGTGTACGGGGTGGCCGCACGTCTCGATGCGCTCGAACAAACTTCGTTCGTACAGAGACAGCCCGCTCGTTCGCGAAAACACTGTCGCAGAGAGCTGCTGAGGATCACCGACGAGCACGCATTGCCTGCTACCGAACCTGCCGAACACAATAAAGTAGGGTCAGCAAAACGTCAACCTTGCACAAACCACTCAGTGTGTCACTACGCCACGTACTTCATCGGGATGATGGTCGACAACTCCACCGCCTGCGCAGCTTCGTCGACGACAAGCACATCATACCGCGAGCTCGCGTCGAGCGCCGCCACGCCGGCACTGCTCAGCGTAGTGAATACAATGTGCGCAGTGTCCAGGAACGAGACCTCGAGCGACTGGCGCATCTGCTGGGTCAGCTTCCCGCGCTCATTCGCGGCCATGCGAGCAAACTGGTAGCGCTGGAGCTCGAGCTTCGTCTGCACACATCACAAACGATCAGAGACAAATTATCAGACTCAACTGGAGAGTGCCATCTTCGTACGGCATGGAGTGAAGCACGGCGTACCTCGCTCAGCATCTCCAAGCAGGCGTTGATGTGCTGTGCCAGCACTCGATACTGGTGGTACCTGGTATAGTCGATAGGCGCACTGCTCTTCTTCGCTTCTTCTTTCTTCGCTGCAACTTCAGGCTCCTCTGTCAGCGACTTCTCCACCTTCTTCACTTCCGATGGAGGCGGTGGAGGAGCAGGAGACGCTGGTCTGGAGAAAGTAGACGGCGACGCCGGACCTCCGTCCACTGACGAAGACTGGGCTGGTGGAGGAGACTCGAGAGGTGGTGGTGGCGGCGGAGACATCGGCGGTGCAGGTGGAGGACTGAACGGTGGAGGCGCAGGCGCAAAGCCTACATCCGATGCACTCGCGTAGCTTGCGTTCACAGACAACTCGGGTATCTCATGGGCTGTGTTGTTGCCGTTCGGAAGCGGTTCGTCTTCCTCGGTTTCCTCGTCGTCTTCATCACCGTTCAGCTGGTCGAGCTGGGCGACAGGAGCATTTGGTGGCTCTGCATTCACTGGAAGCGGTTCGTCTTCGTCTTCGCTGTTGCCGTCTCCAAAGAACGCTGTGAACGCCTTGTTCGTCTCCTCGCTGTTGAAGCTTTTCGCGGGCTGTCCAAACGAAGCAGGGAACGCTTCGTCTTCTTCGTCTTCTTCCTCCTGACCAGCCCGGTGGTCCTGAAGAGCAGCCTCGAGGTTCAGTATGCTCCCACCTTCCGCGCTCGCACCATTTTGATTCACACGAGAAAAATACATCGGTTCGGCAGCGGCTGGAAGAATCGACGGAGATGGAGGGTTCGGCCGTGGCCCCGGATACAAGGTCGGCGACGATGGAGACGACCACTCGCCACTTCCAGCTGCGATGTACGTTGAAGATAGTGGAGGGAGATCTCGCGGTGGCACTGGAGGAGGCGATGCAAGTGCGGGAGCAGGAGGTGAGCCGGGAGTTGGTGGAGTCGGTGGCGCTGGCGGAGCAGCGACTTGTTGTTGCTGCTGCTGTTGTTGCTGTTGCTGCTGCAGCTGTTGTTGCCTCTGTGCATGCTCCTGCGCTGCAAATGCTCCTTCTGGGTCGCTGTCGATGTATGCAACAAGATTCCGAAGGTTCTCTCGGATCACAAGTGCGTCACGTTCCACCTAAGCACCGCATGATGTCCAGCGTTAGTACCAACGGTTGCATGTACCGTCCTGCGCAGACATACCACATAAATGCAGACACTCACCGTACGCAGTTGACCACGCAGCTGCATGATCTTGTGCTCGATCACTTCCATCGGATGCCCGCAGATTTGATCGATCAGTTCCTCAAGTCCCACGCTCCTCACGTTGGCGCTCTGGCACATACACGAAGCAATGCATCGCAGTTAGATCTAGGGCACATTCCACCAAGCACACTTTGAACTCGCACCAGTCCACGACCGACTCGGACGATCTTGGGAAAATACCGACGCCCTTCGCCGTCACAGAACCCCTCTTCGATCACTTTCCCGACAATGTTGTCCACGGCAGCGTTCGACGGCGCAGTCACCTACATTAGGAAGCAAAACAATGTAAGTACCACGACCTTGTAAGAGTCAAAGGCACCAACCACTCCAGCCTAAGCGTACCAGAATGTGCGGTTTCTCGTTCCCGACCGCCTCCCACGCCTTGTTAGTCTCGTGATCTGGTCGCTTGGCCACATCCAAGACGGCGTTGTAGTACCGGCTGTACTCTCGCAGATGCAGCGAGTTCAGCAACCCCTTGAGCGTTGTAGTTTTGCCGGTTCCAGGCGGTCCCTTGATAAGCGTGAAGCCGTCGGAGGTCGCAGCGGCCGTGATTGCTTCGAGCTGCGAATCGTTGAATGTCCGATTGAGCCAACGGACGTACTCGGCGCCGAGCGAGTCGAGGCGCATCGAGCCCATCCTATGCTGCCCAGACAGAAGCAGGGGCATCAGACGGTAGTCTCGGCAGTCGCACAGCGCGCGGAACTCGCGGATGCTGGTCACGAGGTTGTTCAGCTTGTACAAGTAGAGCTCGTCCGGCTTCTCGATTGTGTTCCAGCGCGACGCGAGCACCAGCATCGTCAGACCCTCTCTTGATGCTCTTTGCGTTGTCACAATGGCGAGCATCCCAGTCGGCGGCTGCGACGACATCTGCTCAGTCGATCCTTCAGGAGGTCCAGACTTGCCACCGATTGACTTGCACGCAGCATCTGCATCTTGAAGAAAGCGACGACTGGGAGATATCAGCACCAGGTCGTTCGCATACAGTCCGTCAACTTGTTGCTGTGCATGCCGCGTCACCATTTGCTTGTTCACCTCCACACGAATCTTGCACGTCTTCGAGATGTACGTGGCTCCGAATCCAGTCGCGCTGATCGGAACTGGCGTCGGCGCGTCTGTGGCGACGTTGTTCAGCACTTGCGCTTGGACTTCTTGAAGCGCGAGCGGCTTCCACACCGAGAAGTAGTGGTCGTAGGAATGGAACTGGCTCGGCACCTTCTCGATCTGCTCCACTTCGCCCTCCTCGGATCCGTCGTTCGCTTCGCTGAACGAGTAGTCCTTCTGAGACTCCTTCACAAGAGCCTCGTAAAAATTCCACTCGAGAATCTCTTCGAAGAAGTGATCCAGCGTGTTGTTCGAGAGCGAGCTGGTAACTGGCGCAGCGCCACTGCTGACGACGCTGTTGGAGCTCGGTTTCGGCGCAGCAACCGTCTCTACTCCATCTCCTTGCCGTTGGGCTGCACACATTTACATGTCAGTACCAACTCGGCTCTACAGATTCCAACGCGGGGCATACACACACACACACACCTCGCTGCTTCGTCGGCCGGCGGTGGTTTTCGTTCGCATCATCTCGCTCGGCAGGCTTCATCTTCACGTCACCGATGGCTTTTGCTTCCAGCGTGCGCGGGCGTTTGGTCGTCGGTGCCTTTTCGTCCTTCGCCGGAGACGGCACCTCTTTGTACTTGGTTGCGCGCTTCAGAATCGACTTCGGTTGCTGAGGCTTCGCCCGAGCCAGGATCTCTTGGATCTTCGCGCTGTCATTATTGTGGATCGCGAGCCTCTTCGTGGTCTTCGTCAGCCTACTGTCTTGCTCCGAGCTGTCGCTGTCCGAGATATTCAACGCCTTGCGCTTCTTCTGCTGCTGTGGCTGCGTCGGTGCCGGGGGTCTCCGCGCGCCGCGCGCCGTCGTGCGTCGTGCGCCACCTCGTGCTTCATCCTCAGACGCAGAGAAGTCCTCGTCGTCGTCGTCTTCGTCATCCTCCTCCCCTTCCTCTTCGCGTTCTTCGTAGTCGTCGTCATCGTCACCAGCGTTCGGCGCATACCACTGCTTCTCTCCGCCGTCGCCTTCCTGCATATCCTGCACCAGAGCATCCGAGTAATGAGTCGGCATGTGCCAACACTCCGAACTTCTTTCACATGTAGCATAGTAGGGCAACGCACCGTTCGCAGCTGCTGCGAGCGCGCGGCGATCAGCGGCGCCATGCGCTTCGCCTGTTTCTCCGTCGACGCGGCGACGATGCGCGTCGAGCGTCTCATGACCGTCCACTTATTCGCTTATCTACACGCGCGCTTCTCTTGCGTTCGTCCTTCCCTCGCTACGAACTGATTCACAGTTTGCAGACCCAAGGGCGTGTGAGCGAGTGAGTACGCGAGTGAGCGTTAGGGCGGGCGACGCACTTGCTCCGCACCTGCGAGCGTCGGGCGCTTCCTCTCGGTCTTAACTATGGAGCTCAGTATGGAGCTCTGTGTGTGTGCTTCTCTCTCTCTCTCTCTCTCTTACTAAGCTTCTGCTGCTGCTGGACGAGTGGTGGTGGACGAGCGGAGGAGCTGGCAGAGGACTTGTGCGCGCGGTGAGGCAGAATGGAGAATGAGCCTGTGCTCGCGACTTGCGGCTTGCGACTTCGAGAGTAAATGCGAGAGTGATGAAATCGAGGTTGAACAGCGAAAGATGGTTCATACTAGCTTGAAATATACCTACTGTCCAATCCAACGACAGCATAAAAGAAATGCGAGCAGTCGCGATATGCTTGACCATTGAAAAATGGACATCTTTCTTATCCATACTAATGACAGTGACCAAACACTGCAACCAAGGTTTCAAAAGGCGACCGCCTTACAACCTGAGCGTCACCACAGCTCGTCGAAGTGTTCGCGATGGAGAGCAAGATCCTCCTCCTCACTTTCACAACTCTCACAACATGCAACCGTGGCATGGCTCCGCCATATCGCTGACCTTGGAGATCAACCGCGGCATACATACAGATCCCAGCAACCGAGACGCCCAGAAGGTGGCGCGATTTGGAGAAGACAGCGTTCACCACGAGATCGGTGGCAGTGAAGAGCAAGTATTGGGAGGTGGAGGAGATGGCAAACGAGTTCAAGATGGGGCTGGATCGACCGTCAGTCAAACCAACGTGAAGGTTGAACTGCAGTCATAATGCAAGGGACCGGACCTGGTCGAGCTTCTCAACGACTGCGTTTGTCGCTGTAGCGCGGCAGCCGTTGAGGCATCGCTGCTGTCAACGATACACGTGACGCTGCTGCTCAACGAACACCTGCCGCTGCCAGAGATGAACCAGACGTACTTCGTGCGGTGCCTCTCGTCAATCGCAAACGTCTAGAGCTCAAAGTCGGTGTTCCAAAACGAACCACAGCTCGAGACCTCGCGCTCCGAACTCAAGACCATGGGACCAGATTCGTTCAAGCATCCAGGATGAACGACGTGCATGACGCACATGATGGTCAGCATCGCAAGACAAATGCACGTGAACCTTCAAGTGTCCGTCAAAGTGAACCTGCGCCGCCGCCTCATGACTCTGCTGTGGTCGAGGATCTACGCGCGCGAGCAGTAACCCGGACGCATCCTGAGTCAAGCAGCGCAAGACGGTGATGGTGTCAGTGATGGCCACCACTTGCCTAGAGACGCAATGCGCAATCTCTACATGCGCAGCGAGGTCCCGTTTGTTTGCAGCGACGTCGCTGAGCGACCATGAGATGGTCTAAATGGAGAATGTGTGTTCAGAAACGTCAGTTCGGATGCCAGACAAGACGACCGTCATGGCGGCGCTCGACACTGCCAGGAGGGCAGCAAGCATCCAACCTGAGCATTTTGTTCTCTTCTTTGCTTCTGCTCTCAGCGAGCTGGAGAGTCACAATGATAATGTCACTGTGAGCGAAAAGGAAGCCAAGTTGTTCACGTTGCATCTACAGAAACACCACCGAGCAATCCATACCTCTGTCAGCACAGCCATCGTGAAGGCCATCCACAGAGCACTACGCGCCGCGCCAACTGAAACATGGAGTTAATGTGGTGACGCCATCTCCGCGTACCGAAGCGGTCGGAACATCGCTTCGCCAGCTACTTCGTCACAGATGGAGTGAGTGCTTTCGTTCTCTGCACACCAGTGCATCCAGAGTCTGCACACATCGCGACACCAGAACCAACTCTTGGTGCGTGTGCTGGGAGTATTTTGTCGGAGTCTGCCGCTACTACTCGTCGTATCGTTGCTGTTGATCCCGGCCGCTGCCCTGTGTGGTCGGCAGTCATGCACGACGCTGCAGTGACGGACGCGGTGGGGCGAGAACAGAGCACGAAGCGCGAGGTGATGAAGTGGACATGCAACCAATACTACCACGAAGCAGGGTTCAGGCACCGCTCCAAGCAGCCAAAGATGTGGATGCAAAAGAACGCCGTCGTCACCTCCTTTAACAAGCACGCCACCAACATCGATTCTCGACAACGCTGAGGTGCTGGTGCAACTTCGCCAGCTCAAATCGGGAAAGGTAAAATCGAAAACTCGCCTGCCCAAGCGACTTCGTGTCGCTGACGCAAATTGAAGCAGCAGCCTCGGGCAAGATCCATTGCACCATGAGAGCTTGTCGCCTCGAATGCATCCATGTTCATTTTGCTGTAACGAGAGAGACGGCATTAAACTTAGCTCGGCTCCACGAGGAATCCCGAAACAGCCTCAACATTGTTTTAATCGAGGTTCGTCTTCTACATGAGGCTTTCATGGATGTGTCGCTTTCGGCTTAACCACCTGCTATGCTGTACCGGGTTCTCTTCGCTTTCTTGTATTCGCTGTGATATTTCTGTGGATGAGGGAGTCTATTACTACGTTCGCCATGGAGTCTGCAGGCTTGTTGCTCTCTCGCAGTACGTGGTACCACAAGGCCATCATGAATAGGACGGTGATGTCAGTGGTTGCTCGGTTTGCGTCCTTGAGTTCTTCTCCGTGATCTTTGTGTCGATGGCCAGGTTGCTGTCCCCGTACATTTTTAACGATAGCCCCAATACGACGAGTCTGGACCTGACGAAGGCCAAACCGTCGCACAGAGCTTTCAGTTCGCAGCCGCTGTTTGTGGCGCGGCTGCTTTGATGCTGGTAGCCGCATGCATCGATACTCCAGCGTCTGTCGGGTTTCTGGGCGAGAAGGCTTCAGCCATTGCCTCCTAAGCCAGGGTTTCATCTTGTTCCTCCGTCGAACTGCATGGGCGCTTTCACTAACTCCAGTTCCTCCAATCGGCGCAGTTTGGCGTCCAGGACCGCAACACACTGGACTAGATTCCGTTTTGCTCTGACGACCAATCCTGATACCCAGTGTCTGCTCGTGACGCTCAAGAGCAATGCCAAGTCCTTGTAAAACACGTCGTCGTGGTGCGCGCCATTTCGGTGGTGTCACAAACCCTGAACATTTCTAGTGATGCAAAGATCAACGTGGATTTTGCAAGTACATTGCGAAGACGCTTCGTTTGTTTCCTGTGGCTCCCATCTCGTGATCATCCTCGAAAGTTAGTATGCAAGCCTATGAGGAACCATCGCGTGATCTCACTGACTCTGAATCGACTTGGCCCCGTTAATGAGAACAAGGAGGCGTGAACTTGTTACCACGACGAACAGCTTCTTGCGTGATCGCAATTCGACCCCGTGTTCGATGGACCGAGGACCCGTTGGCTCTAGAGAGATTCGTGTCCATGACGCGGAGATGATATCGAGATGATATTGAGCCGAAATCTCGATCACTTCTTGAGGATGCTAGTCTTGACTAGGCAGTGAAAGCAACTGGCGATCATCTGGCAACCGGAGAGATCAGATGATCGGCAGTTGCTTTCACTACCATCTTGTTCATGTCAGTTGATTTCATTATCCAAAAGATGGATACGAACCAGTGACCACTTTCGATTTCGTGACGAGGAGCCCGAAAAGTGATCCGACGCGCGCTCGCCATGCTGCTCGTGGCTCGCCTCGTGGACGCTGCTTGCGATGAGG
>JAASGU010000333.1:0-23588 GCA_023334365.1 Globisporangium acanthophoron
CATACCTTCTTGTTCCTTTTCTTCCTGCCAAAGCGCCAAGGCACTCGCGCTTTCTACGCGGACCGCCGAGCACAAGCTTGTCGCCGTCGCCCCGCGCGCACCCACCAACTCACCGCCTCCGCCGCCGTACAAGAGCTTTAAGAGTTGACTGAGAATGGAGCCCGGGTTTCCGCTCGCGCCGGCCAAGCTCCCGCAGCTGCGCGTGGACCGCGCGACGATCGCCAAGTGGAAGCGCGCGGCGCGCGAGGAGGTCGCGGCCGTGCTGTGCGACCGCGACTCGTGGTACTACCGCGGCCAGGAGCCCAAGTACGCGTACAAGCTCATCTACAACAAGCGCGGGCTCGAGGGCTACCTCTGCACAACCGAGGCGACGGCGCGCAAGGAGTTCTACGCGCACGGCGTGCTCAAGATGTACCTCGAAGACGTCTCGTATGGGCTCTACACCGACTGCACGCTCGACCAGCGCAGCGTCAGCGCGTTCCTCGACGAGGACGCGTTCCTGGACGCCGCCGTGCTCGACGTCGACGAGCGCCAGACGCTCGAGGACCCGTTCCGCTTTGCCGGCGTCAAGTGGGCGGCGCGCCACTCGCCTGCGGGCGTGAGCGCGCACGCCGACCTCGTGTACTTCGAGTGCTCGTTCGCCACACGCGACGCCGACGGCCGCGCCGTGCTCGTGCAGCACATCTCGAGCCCGGAGCTCGCGCCCGAGCACGTGCAAGAGAGCCACGAGACCGAGCGGCTCGCGCGCGGCAGGACCCACCAGATCACGACGTTCCGCGCCGGCGACGAAGGCACGTACTGCCAGTCCGCCGGCACGCTCGTCGCGAACGACATGATCCCGTCGTGGGTCGGCATGAAGACCGTGCTGCAGACGTTCAGCAGCCTGAGCAACATCGTGGCGCTCGCGGACGCGCGCGCGGTGGCGCTGCTCGGCGTCGCGAAGGCGTCGTCCGCGTCCAAGGCGTGCTACCTCTGCAAGAAGAAGTTCAGCCTGGTGCGCCCGCGGCAGAACTGCCGCTCGTGCGGCCACAGCATCTGCAAGGGCTGCACGATCAAGCTCAAGTTCTGCAACGTCGAGGGCTTCAGCGCGCGCGTGCCGCTGCTCGCCGAGGACAAGTTCTGCCTCCCGTGCGTGCGCCACGCGCGCGAGAAGCGCCCGGAGAGCGACGACCCGATCGCCAAGTTCGTCGACTCGATCGTCTCGGAGGACAGCAACTGCGACGTCGCGCTCGGTATCCCGGTCTCAGACGACGACAGCGGCGACGAGCTCACGATGACGTCGAGCTCGCACTCAGTCTACCGCCGCTCGAGGCCGATCAGCAGCACGCCGCCGGCGTACAGCAGCCACTTCCCGAACGACTCCGTGCTCTCCGAGCCGAACGGGAACCAGACGATGAGCTACGTCAGCAATCCGGCGCGCAACTTCGCGGCGCAAGTGTCGGCGCCGCCGCCGCCGCCGCCGCCGAGCTACTTACAGTATCAGGTGCACGCAAACCCTGTCGGCGTCTCGGCGCCGCCGCTGGACGCGGGAGCGCGCGGCCTGTACCCGAGCTTCGACCAAGTCGACCTGTCGGCGCCCGGTCCCCACTTCCAGCGCACGAGCTCCGGTCGCGGGTTCGCCGAGCCCGGCACCGAGGCGTTCAGCAAGCTCACGCAGTCGATCGCGGCGCAAGAGGCGCTGCTGCAGAACATCGAGTACGAGCGCCAGAAGCTGCAGACTCAACTTCGGCAGCAGCGACCGGTCCCGCACGTCCCGCAATACCTCGACGAGCCGGTGACCATCGTGGCGCCGAGCCGCTTGAGCCGAAGCGGAGACCGCTTCGAGGTGCTCTCGGACTCGTACTGATGCGAGGACAGGGGGGAGCGGGAGACAGAGAGTTTGAGTTATTGAGGCGAAGGAGCGAGCGGAGAGCGGGCGACGTGGAGTGATGGTTGTGCGGTGGTGGGAGGTTGGTGGCGGAGTCCTGTGCAGCTTCGCCGCCGCCGAGTTCGGTTGGTAAATTATAATGTGTGTTGGTCTTGCGAGCGCTGCGTGCGTGCGTGTGTGGTGGCTGTGGCGAGAGACACAAGAGAGCGGAGCGGATGAACGTACGTACGGTGGACATTTACATTGACACACGCAGGACATCTTACAAGAGCTCGAAGCGATCGCTCGCGGATCTAGTGTCCGATGAGATCGACGAACACTCGCTGGAGCCCATCGCGTCCGCTTCTGCTGCAGTCGACATCGGAGCGCCTGCGAAGCTCATGGAGCTCTGGAGCTTCAGCAGCAGCGCGCTCTGCGCAGCGATCGACTCGGACATCTTCGCGAACGCGCTGAGATCTGGGACGACGGCGGGCGTGCTGTGTCGACTCGGAGCTGGTCTGGCAGAAGTCGATACAGGGTTGAACGAGCTCCTTGCGCTCGGGTGCGCTCTCGGGACAGAAGTGGCGTCGTTCGAGCTCCACCGCTGCACCGGCGACGGAGGAGAGAACGTCACAGGAAGTGCAGTCGTGGCACCTTCGCTGGTCTTGCGGAGATCGCTGGAGACATCGCTTCGGGTTTGCTCCGCTACTGCGACGCGTTTGGCATCGATCTCCAACGCGTCAATCAACCTCATCCTGCGACTTGAATCATCGACGGAAGCTTCGTCAGCACAGCACGAGTCATTCGTCGTGTCGCTCGAGACGGAAGCGGAAGCGACGAGGTTGCTGCAGCTCTGCGACTGAAAGGTACCGCTGCGACGCTGTTCGCGGGAGTTCATGACGCACTTGATGCAGAACTGTTCGCTCAAGACAGGCCGGTGATCTCTTGACGAGTGCACACTCGCCTGGTTGAAGAACTTGAGCGTCACGATGCAGCTGCGGCACGCGCAGCGACCGCACGAGCGGCACTTGTGGCGTGAGCGTGTGAGCACGTGGAATTTCTTGTCGCACACGATGCACGTCTTCTTCTCGCTCGCTTCGGGTCGACGAGGCTGCTTCGAAAGCTTCTTGAGCATGCCGAGGCTGAAGATCGTTCGCGCGTCCGCGAGTTCGGAGAGCTTGAGCACGCTCCGGAAGCTGTGTGGCAGCCCCTTTGCCGCGCCAGCCCAGGACGGCACGTTCTTGCTGACTCCAACCGAGCCTGCAGACTGGTACAGAACTCCTCCATGCACGAGGTCCAGCCGGAACGTGTTGATCGCGAACGTGCCTGCGCGCGCCAATCGTATCCCGTGGTCTTGCAGCTGATGTGCTGGCAACTCGAGACTCTCGACGTACTGGACGACAACGTCTCGCCCGAGAGCGTCCCGGATCCTGCTCAAGCGCTCGAAGTAGAGGTAGTCGCGCGCCGTAGCTATCCCCGAGCCGGCAGAACCGTGCGCCTCCCACTTGACGCCAGTAAAGCGGAACGGATCCTCAGATGTCGGCCTCTCCGTCACTCGCAGCACTGCGGCGTCAAGGAACGAGTCTGGGTACAGCTGAACTTGCGCGGATCGGAACTCGAATGTCGTTTCACTGTGCAGCCCGAACGCAACGTCGTCGAGCAAGAGCTGGAGTGTACCTTGACAAAGGAAGTCGTTCTTGTCCGCGACTTGGGGGTTGCTCCGCGTGAAGCCGACCAGCGACTCCTTCTCGTACGCGAGCTTGAACGAGCCCTTGAGTTCGTCGGCGCGGAAGTACCACGAGTCGAGGTTCTGGATCACGTTCGCCACCTCCGCCTTCGCTGCTGATGTCCAGTCGTTCATGGTCTCTTCGTCGACGAGGAGCTTGGGCAGTCTCGCATTGTCAAGCGGGAACGAGGTGTCCGACGAGCTCATGGTCTCGTGGCGTGTGCGCGGATCCATCTCGCGACGGTGCGTCGACGACGGCGCTTGTACTTGCCCGACCGATGCCAGCGGAACCGCAAGTTGGAGACTGAAGGAGTACAGCGCTACAGACCAGCCGTCCGCTCTCGCGTCAAAGAACTCAGCAACGGCGGCGGCCAGTGTCTTCTCGGCTCAGTCCGTACACTGCGATGTGTAAACCAGTCGTCACCTGTCCTCGTTCTCCATCGCCTAGGGTGCGACCTCTGCTCTCTGGCACTCCACCACACGGTTTCGACTGCCCACAGCCCAGCTGGAGCGGCGGACAAGCGACCCGAGGGTTACCGGCTTCCAATCTACAGCCCAGATGGCCGCACATCAAACATGAGCGGATCGACACGAAGCACAGCGTCAGCAGCATCCTCGAAGTCTCAGCGGTGATGACTGGCAGACAGCTCCGTCTTGAGCTTACACCTACAGCCGAACGACGCGCGAAGCACCCTCGAGTAGGTGCAGTTTACAATGTTGGCATCAGTCACACTTGCGTGCTTCGACTTGCATGCACGCAGCATGCTTGTACCGAATCGCTCGCACTGTCGAGCATTTGCCGTCTGTGGGCTCGCGTTGAGTCTCAATGTCTCTCAACAAGCGCATCAATGACAACTTCAGCGCCAGGTGCTGTGCCAGGTGTCGCGCTTACCGATTTAACCTACAGCACCGATTGCTTGGTGTTGTCTACTGTCTGTCGTCCGATTCTGGAAGCGCAGTTTGATGGACCGGCAGCTGGGGGCAGATGCAGGTGTTGAGTGCGCAGAACTCGACAGAATCGGGTGCGTCAGACTTCAGAGGAACGGATGACTGGCTGAAGTCGTCGAGCAGCTCGGGATCGCCGGCCAGGGAACATTTGTACAGCTTTGCCACACTACGCGGCATTGACGAACTGCGCAGAGAGCAGAAGGCTTCAGCTGCTGGCATGCGAGTTTCTAGCCGATCGTGATCTTGCTGGTTGATGCCCGCCAATACTGCGCTCCCCGAACCTAGACACTCGCTGCATCACGAAGGATCAATGGCGAGATGCCAGTACGATGGATGGATGGTGGATTCGGACTGCTGGCTGCGTGCTGCTCAGAAGTCTCGACTGTGGATGATGATTCTCAGCCAAGTCAAGAAGTTCGAGTTAGTGCTTTGGGTGTTCAGGTGCCAATGTCATGACGCTTGAGATCTCGCCTGAGCCGGCGAGAAGGTGGCGATATGGGAGGCGGTGTCGAGGCGTAGCGACTCCATCGGAGAACTGGTGTCGAGGAGCCCATGAGTCGATCGCAAGACATGAGTCTGCGTGGTATTGATCGACACTCGAAGCCACCTGACGTGGTGTACCATATTTGTACCGTTGTACCGCTGCTTTTCTATTTGCTGGCACATTTGGTGCGTTTTTCTGGGAGACCTCTACGAACCAATATCTCACAACGCATTCTATCTCGACATGTATCTTTTTCAGGAGGCACATTTTGACAATAAAGATGCTCCAGTATCAACAGGATTAACAGGATATTCGATATAGGCGCCTCATACATAGGCGCTGTTTCCGAAGGCTAGGGCGGCGCCGAGCCACTCGCGGCCGCTCGCTCGCTCAGTCTCGAGTCTCGCCCCCAAGGTCACCACCACACAAGGTCGCCCCGAGGTCACCACCGTCACCACCTTCCTTCCCTCCTCTCTATCGACGAAGATGCTCAGCCCGCTCAAGGACATCGTGATCGGCACGGGCCTCGGCCTCATCGCCGGCTCGTTCTGGCTGCAGTTCAAGAACAGCGAGCTCAAGCGCACGGCGGACTACTACAAGTTCTACGACGCGCAGCAGGCGAAGAAGGCGACGCTCGCGGCCGCCGACGACGACGACGACGAGTAAACCGACTGCGCGTCTATGATGAGATTTACGTACGCAGCCTGCGTCACTGCAGAGGACCCGCCGCTGCCGCTGCTGCTGCAGGTCGCCAGGAAGTGCGGCGTCGACGACAGCAGTGGCGAGCGACTGCGTGACGACGGCGACGACGACGCCGCGGAGCTAAGCGGAAGCCAATGAACGCAGTGAGTTGTTCGAGTGTGTGATGATGCGGTGGGTGACTAAGTGAAGACAGCAGCAGCTGCATGGACACGTGGACCACCAGAATCCAAGCATCCCAAGCACCAGGTCGTCGTCATATTCAGAGAGCACGCAGGCACAAGCACGAGCACTAGCACGCGATGCAGCCGCAGAAGAGCTTCTGCTTCTTGGCGCCAGCGCCAGCGATCAGATGCTGCTGCTGGTCGCCCGTGGCCGCTGCGGACGCGCTCGTGTCGCCGCAGAGCGTCGCGTGCAGCGACTTGAGCGTCGTGGCCTCGCTGTAGAGCACGTCCTCCGCCACGTGCGCCTTGTACTTCTGCGCGACGATGCCCTGCAGCTGCGTGAGCGCCATCGAGTCCATGCCGAGCTCCTGCAGCGGCTTGTTCGGGTTCACGTGCGTCGGCTCGACGTTCAGCAGCAGCGCGAGCTCCGCCAGTAGGAACTCGTACACGCGCTCGGGCGCTTCATCCGTGACCACCGTCGGCATCCCCGACGTGCCGCCGGTCGTCGATGGCTTCCCGCCTGTCGCGCCGGTGCCGCCGGCTACTGGCTGCTTCCCGTCGCCAACGCTGCGGTCCATCTCGACGTTCGCGACTTCATCGGCGTCGTCGGGAGCGTCGCCGATGATGTCCTCGTTCCGGTACAGCACGTCGAGCTGCTTATCCTCGAGCGCCTTCTTGCAGCGCGCGCGGGAGATCTTGCCGCTCGTCGTCTTGGGGATCGACCGCGGCCGCAGCAGCACGATCAGCGTCACCTTGACGCCGTGCTCGCGCGCGACCGCGCTCCGGATGCTCCCGCACAGACTCGCCTTGTTCTTGATCTCCGGGTCGCGCAGCTCCGCGAGCAGCGCGAGCTTCTCCTCGTCCGCGTCGCCGCCGCCGCTCGCGTCCGAGAACGAGAACGCCGCGCTGCACCCTGGCCGCAGCTCCGCGTGACTCTCCGCGGTCGCCTCGATATCTTGCGGGTAGTGGTTCCGGCCGCGGATGATGATCAGATCCTTCATGCGGCCGCAGATGAACAACTCCTGCTGGTACAGGACGCCATAATCGCCCGTCTTGACGTACAAGCTCTCACTGAGCTCGTCGCCGGTGCGGATCCGCGCCTGGAACACCTCGGACGACAGCTCGCGCATCTCCTCGCCGAAGTACCCGAGCGCTTTGGACGCGCTCGAGATCCAAATCTCGCCGGTCTGTCCTTCCGCGCACTCCTCCGCGGTCTCCGCGTCCACGATGCGCAGGTCGATGCCGTGGTCCTTCCGCGACGGGACGCCGCAGCCGATCATCTCCTTGCGCGCGATGCTCGCGTCGTTTGACACGCGGAACACATGCTCGCGCTCCAGCGCCGCCTTGTCGACCCACACGCGCTGCTGGCCGCTCCCACAGACGTACACCGTGTGCTCGGCGAGGCCGTACGTCGGCTTGATCACGCCCGCAGGGAGCCCGTAGCGCTTGAACGCGTTGTAGAACGCGTCGATCGCCTCGCCCTGGATCGGCTCCGCGCCGTTGATCATGTGGCGAACGCTCGAGAGATCGATCGGCGAGTCTGCCTCAAGCCGGTCGGCCTTGCGTGCGCACAGCGCGTACGCGAAGTTGGGCGCCTGCAGGTGCGTGGCGCGGTGCTTGGAGATGAGCCGGAGCCACAGTGCCGGGTCCCGGATGAAGCTGAACGGCGACATGTACACGCCCGTGGCGCCGTTGAAGATCGTGCCCAGGTAGGCGCCGATGAGCCCCATGTCGTGGTACTGCGGGAGCCAGGACACGACCACCGTGTCCCGGCTCGCTTGCAGCGCCGAGCTGATCGTGCGCAGGTTGTGGTTCAGGTTGCCGTGCGTGAGGATCACGCCTTTCGGCACCGACGTGGACCCGGACGTGTACTGCAGGAACGCCACGTCGGCCGCGATCGGAGAGTGCTTCGCGGCGAGCCAGAGCTTGCTCTCGAGTCCCTTGACGTCGACGAGGTCGTCCGTGACGCTCCACGCGAGGTGGTCCGGCCACGGCAGCGCGTCCGAGAACGTGAGCTTCTGCTTGATCGCCGAGATCTTCTTCACGTGCAGGTACGTGGACGACGTGAGCGCGAGCTTCGCCTGCGAGTTGTTCGTCACTGCGACGAACATGCTGATGTCCTTCTTCATCTTGCGCGGGTCTGGTGGGTACACGGGCACCGCGACGACGCCCGCGCGAAGACATGCGAGGAACGCGACGATGAACTCGAGGCCCGGCGGATACACGAGCAGCACGCGGTCGCCAGGCTTCGCTCCCAGTCTGAAAAAAAGTACTTGTTAACACACATCCATCGCTACATACACATGCGGGTATGAACGTACCCCTTTGGGTGCTGCTGCGTCGTCGCGAGCAGCAGCGCTGCGAGATTCTGCGTCTTCCGGTGCAGATCCTGTGTGGTAAAAATGAGTTTTTCATGACGCGTCAGCCGCCGCTGCCGCCTCACCCAATGCACACTTCCTACGAGCCGCCGCACGCACCGCCGCGCTGAGTGCCGCCGTTGCGACGCCGCGGTCGTCCACGAACGAGAGCATCGGCTGAAAACAAGAGTCCCACAAACGCGTCAGGTACTCAGTTGGGCGCTCGCCTGTGTCCGAGAAGACGCACGCACCCGCGCGGGACTCTCGCGCGCCCAGCGCTCGAGGCGCTCGAGCAGCTCCGAGTCCATGCCTGCTTGCTTGCTTTTGTCGCTTTTTCGTATTGTGAGAGTTTCTGTGCGGCGGTTTTTCGACTTTATGAGTGAGAAATACAAAAGCTGGTGTGTTGAAAACGGAATGGTATGGGTCAGGAATGGAGTATTGCGCCGTGTTATCGCACAGATACAGAGCACTATACCTAATAACGCGAAATTACTTGCGGACTGGATTCTTCATGTGACGTGTGAGCACTTAAGTTGGGTCTCAACCCCATTTTCAGCAAATCCAAACCTGCAAAACAGGATATATGAGCCAATCAGCATCTTCAAAAGCCGATCTTGACGAAAAGGCGCATGTATTCCTCACCATCGACAACAACCAGATGACGCGCCGAGCGCCGCCGCCACCGTCGCTGGAGCCCGAGACGCAGCTGCTGCGCGCCGCCGGGTTGCTGCAGGATGCGATTCGCAGACGGCGCAGCTCGTGTACCACTACAACTGTCGACGACGAATCGGACAGCGAAAAGGAGAACTGCACGCGCGTCAGCAACAGCGGGCGACACCACCACGATGACTGCGAACAGCAGAGTGTGTCTATGAGCGAGTGGGAGCGGCGCGGCCTGCTGCGCATGTCAGAGCTCTCACTCAGTCAGCGGCTCTCGAAGAACGACGCGCCGGCCAGTGCGGACGCGTCGATCGGCGAGCTCACGCGCCGCGCGCTTGACTGGATGCAGCGCGACACGGAGCAGCTGGCGAGGGAGACGCGCGCGACGCAGGAGTTGCTCTTCAGTGTCGTCGCGACCATCAACGGCGTCTTCGCTCAAGAGCTGCAGTCTATGGCTGGCGACGGAGCTGCGGAGTACCCACTGATCGACAAGGCGCAGGACTGGGAGGAGCTCTCGATCGAGCGCGTGGAGAAGCTCGTAGGCGAGTGGGAGGCTGTGCTGCTCGAGTGGAGAATGCGCGGACTCGACGTTGAGAGCCAAAGGAGAGAGCGCGACCTGCTCTGTCGCGAAGAGTGCGACGCCCAACTGCAGCAGCTCCGAGAGTCGCACGCAGTGGAGCGAGGTATCGTCACTCGACTCGTTTCTTGCGTGATGTGTTGCTTGCTGAGCGCTCTTGTGTGAACCGCTAGATGAACTAACGCAGGAGATCGCGAGGCTGGTCGCCGCCTCGGACAAGCAGCAGAGTGAGTGTGACAGAGTTCGCTGGAGTCTGTTGTCCGACTTGGTGTTGATCATTGCGCTAGTGGTGTGCGAGGACTATGCGAGTGCGCTTCACAGAGCAGCGCGCCAGCAACATCGCACACCGCAGCCGATTCCCGAGAGTACGAGCCTGAAGGAGCTCGTGTGCGAGAGGGAGAACCTGAACCTCAAGGCGCAGCTCAAAGGCGCCGAGCTGTGCTCCTTGCACTGGCAGATGGCGTACGAAGATCAGCTCGGACACTCTCGACAGACAGAAGAGCGACTCGGGATGCTGCTCGACGAGTCAGCGAGCGCGCGACAAGAGCTAGAAGAGCTCAAGATCAGGCTCTCAAAGACGATCCACGTCGACGCGCTCAAGGCCTACCAGCAGAAGATCGTGATCCTGGAAGACCAAGTGCACGACATGAAGCAACAAATCCTGTGCGATCACGAGCAGTTTGAGTATGAGCATGCGAAGTGGGAGCTCGAGAAGAAGCACCTCGGGAAGGACGTGGAGGAGATCCAGGACGTGAGCGTGAAGGTGCTGAAGATGGTGTTGATCCGCGAGAAGCTGCTCAAAAAGCAGGAGCGGCACTTGCAGAAGCGAGTGCTGGCGCTCGAAGCTCAGCGGCATCAAACGGCTGAACAGTGCGGCGCACTGCAGGCGATTACGCGCGCGTTGATGGAGGAATGCGCTCTCTTCCTCGTTGCACTACAGGAACAGACAACCAGCAGTGCTCTGATGCCTCATGATGCGGTTCCAGTGAAGCCGATCCAGATCAAGAAGATGTTCAAGAGGTTGCGAAGGCTGCAGCACGAGCTGGGAGCTGGAGGCGGCAGCCTTGCGGCAGATCTGGAGCCGATACCCGCGCCAGTCTCAGAGGAGTATTCCACCAGTGACGAGACCGCGCTATGGGAAGCAAGCAGCTCGGAGCTGTGAATGTGAGTATGGAGTTGTGCGTGATCTTGAGCATAAGAACAACCAATCTGAACACCAACAGCAGCAGCACAGTCACGACTCGACCCTGTTCACTTGATTTGTTCTGGTGCTCACGTACAACTGACTGTGCAAGGCGCTTGTTCCGTACGAATAGTGCGTGACCGCCTAGTTCTTCTTGTTGCACAGAGGCTTCGGCGTCGCAGTCGCGGCTGGCTTGGGAGTCTTCGACGTGGTCGGCTTGGGAGTCTTCGATGTGGTCGGCTTGGGAGTCTTCGACGCGGCCGGCGCCGGGGTCTTGCCGGTGGACGCGCCAGTCGTGACTCCCTTCTCGACCGAAACACCGTTGAAGCTCAGGATGTCCTGCTTGCCCTTGACCATGACCGGGTCGCTGCCGTCGTTCGAGAGCGTGAGCATGCCGTAGTGGAACTCGTAGTTGGACGGGAACTCGGTCACCGTGTTGTGGGTCTTGACGAGCTCGAGCTCGGCGTCGTTCTCGCTCGTGTAGAACTCGAGCAGTGAGCCGCTCGCCGCCTTGCTGACAGCGATGCCGAAGTTGTACCACGTGTCAGTCTTGAACTCGGTCTCCCACTTGGCGTCCCACGTGCCATTGTTGAGGTAGATGATCTTCGGCGGGCTCTGCTCGACGTCGATGCGGATCTCGAAGATGTGGGACTCCGGGAAGATGATCTGCCACTGGTACTTGTTCAGGAACGCCTCGTCCTTCTTCACGCTCGCGCGGAAGAATGTTTTGCCGCCCACGTTACCGGCGACGTTCTGCACGAGCTCCGAGCGGCGGAAGTTGTTCTGCGTGTTGAAGATCGCATTCTCGTCGACGCCGATGTTGATGACGCCCGTGTCCTTGTTGAACGCCGGCGAGCGGCCGTCCTGGTCGACCGAGACGTAGTCGGCCGGGTTGCCGGTCGTCGTGCCCTTACGCTGCTTGAGGATGTGCAGCATGTACTTGGAGTCGAGCGTGTCGACGGTGAGGTCCTGGCCACGGCCGTCCCAGGGCAGCGGCTTGTCCTGGGCCGCGACCTGGACCAGCGAGCAGGCAAGCGCCGCGAAGGAGAGAACGACGGACGACAGCTTCATGATTGGAGACTGGAAGTTGACAGGAGCTCGAGAGACTTGAGTAGGTCGACGAAGATCGGAGAATGAACAAGGGCACCAGTTGCTCAGCAGCAGTGTCCGACCCAGTCGAGTGCACTGCTCTTGTAGCAGGAGATCGCGCCTGGAACTCGGAGCTGCGCTTTGTCAAATCTCTGCATGGTTGGTGTGTGACAAGCAAGAGGCGCGCCTCCAGCACACAACGCTTGCTTTGGAGGATGAGCCTGCAAGTGCTTCAGCAGCGAGTCAGTCGGTTAGGATCTGTTGATGTCGCTCATCGTGGTAAACTCACGAAGCTCCAAGAAGCTCGCCTGTGCCTCAAGAGGATCAGATGTCGTCCTCTACAGGTGATGAGAGTCCTCGCCGATGGCCTCCGTGTTGATCGAGTCAGACGCAGCAAGCGATGGCCGCGACTAACGAGCAAAGCGCGAATGTGATGATGATGGCACTCGCGGCTCGGGATAGGACAAGTGGCAGCTCGCGGCGTGATCCTCTCTTTCAAACAGACTCTGTCGTCGGACTGACAAAGACCGGCAAGCACGAGCTTGTCATCAGTTCTGTGCGTGTGGTCTTCGAGAGAAGCCCAGTTCGCCACGGCTGCAAATCGCCACGGCACCGCGTCAGTCCGCCAGCAGCAGCGCCATCATCCGCAAGATCGCGGCCGAGCTGGCGTCGCTCGCAATGTCTGGCTTGGCACAGCAGGTTCGCAAGAACGCGATGACATTCAACCAGGCGCGAGTTCATCCATCCATCAAACACTCAGTTCCATTGCGATCGCTTAGGTAGCGGGCCACACAACTGCGCCACTCAGAGCAAGCGCAAGTAGATCTACGTCGACTTCTTCTTGCACGCCTTGGCGGACGGAACCGGCGTCTTGGGCGTCTTGGGCGTCTTCGACGGCTTCGGGGTCTTCGGAGCCTTGGGTGTCTTCGACGGCTTGGGCGTCTTCGGAGCCTTCGTGGGCTTCGGGGTCTTGCCGCTCGCAGGCTTCGGGGTCTTGCCAGCCGCTGGCGACACCGTCGGCGAGGCACCAGAGGACGGAGCGACGGTGGTTGCGGCAGGCACCGGAGTCGCGTACTCATCGTCGTCGCCAGAAGCCGGCTCCGGAGTAGCGTACTCGTCGTCGTCGCCAGAAGCCGGCGCCGGAGTCGCGTACTCGTCGTCGTCGCCAGAAGCCGGCGCCGGAGTCGCGTACTCGTCGTCGTCGTCGGCGTCACCGGCAGCCGGGGTAGCCGTGGTAGGCGTTGGCTTGGTGGTGGTCGCGGTCGTCGCCGCCGGAGCCTTCGTGGTGGCCGCTGGGGTCTTCGTCGCAGGCTCCGTGGCAGCCGGCGTCGTGTCCTCGTCGTCATCACCCGCGGCGTCGTCGCCCGTGGCCGGAGCCGAGCCGCCGGCAGTCACGGTCTTTTCCACCGAGACGCCGTTGTAGTCGAGGATGTCCTGCACGCCGGCGGCCATCTTCGGCGCGCTGCCGTCGTTCGAGAGCGTGAGCATGCCGTAGTGGAACTCGTAGTTGCTCGGCGCGGAGCCCGAGTTGGGCACGGACTTGGTGAGCGCAAGCTGGCTGCTGCCCGTGCTCGTGTAGAGCTCGATGGCGCCGCCGCCGACCGCGATGCCGAAGTTGTACCACGTGCCGAGCTTGAACTCGGTCTGCCACTTGACATCGAGCGAGCCGCCCGTGTAGAAGATGATCTTGGGGGGCGTGACGGTAGAGTCGATGCGCACCTCGAAGAGGTGGGACTCCGGGAAGATGATCTGCCACGAGTGCGCGTTGGCCCAGGCCTTGTCCTTCTTCACGCTCGCGCGGAAGAACGTCTTGCCCGCCGTGTTGCCGGCCACATTCTGCACGAGCTCCGAGCGACGGAAGTTGGCCTGGCCACCGAAGATCGCGTCGTTGTCCACGGCGATACTGATGACGCCCGTGTCGCCGTTGAACGCCGGCGAGCGGCCCTTCGGGTTCACGGTCACGTAGTTGGCCGGGTCTGCCTTCGCGGGGTTCTGGCGCTGCTTGAAGATGTGCAGCATGTACTTAGACTCGAGCGTCGCGACCGTGAGGTCCTGCCCGCGGCCGTCCCAGGGCAGCGGCTTGTCCTGCGCGGCCACTTGGCTTGAGAGCAGCGCGCACGCGGCGGCGGCGACCGACACGAGCACGGCAGTGAACTTCATGCTCGGCGGAGAAAGCAGGCGAGAGCGAGAGAGCGAGGGTTTCTGGCGGGTGGCCGGCGAGTCGTGGAATGAGGAGCTCGGAGGCTTGGAGGAGGTCCTTGGACTCGGTGGTCAAGTTGTTCGTGTGATGCACATCCAATGCACCGAAACCAGACTGTTTCTTGGAAGAGAGAGATGCGTTTTCATATGAGAGTTTGTATCATACTATATTTACAATTTTTGAATCTGAGATAGGGAGCCGTTTTTATATATGAACATTTGTATGTCAATGCTCCTGGCGTTTTTATGTCGTTTCGTGAACATCAGATGGTTCGAAATAACTGCGCTGAACTCGAATCACTTGAACAAAGTATACTGCAAGTAGTTGACACGAGTTTATTGTTGACCGTTTGCAAACATCGGTCAACCATAGTGCTAAAAGCAAGGATAGACCACTCTTCCATGCGCTCTTCCATGCACTCAACTCGTCACTCTCCACATCGCTCTACTACACATGTCATCCTTTCACCTTGCAAACACTGCGACCTCGTTCAGGTAGACGGCTTCCTGGCCCTGGCCGCTCGCGTCCGAGCCCCAGAGATCACCGCGGAGCCACAGCGCCGTGGCATCCGCGACAATCTGCTGGAACTCGTCCGACGACAGTGTCGCCCCTGAAGGCTCACTGATCCAACCAAAGTCCTCGCGCAGGATCGCCGAGTACGACGTCCACCGAGATGCATCTGGGAGCGGGAACGACCCGAGCGCGAGCGAGACCTGCCGCCCACCAGTAGCGAAGATCGAGATCTGGCCACGTCGCGGACGCGCGGCGCCGTTGAAACTCGGCGCGAGCATCTCGTATTGCAGTCGCCCGCCGTACGCAGCGCGGAGCTTGAGCACCACGTCCGGCGGCGCTGCAAAGTGCCAAATGTTCGAGTACACTTGGCCGCACGGGAACCCTGGATAGAGGCTCGGGATCACTCCTGTCATAAGACACGATGGCGGCGATGATGATGAGGTAGACACGGACGACTCCGTGGCGCAGTAGATGTACCCCGGATTCTTCCTCGCCTGGCCGTTCGTCGAGATGTCCGCGACGGTCGTGCCTTGCTCCCCTTGGAGGTACGGAGAGTCAAAGTTCCAGCCGAACACCAGTCCGTTGCTCGCGACCTGAGGCGGCCACGACAGCTCTTTCAGCATCTCGGGACGCGAGATCACGCGCGACCACAAATGCACGTGCTGCACACTGCCCTCGAAGCCCGAGTTCTCCTTCAGGCTGCAAGCTACAACTTGTGTGGTGTCGGCGCTCGCAGTACATGGGGCTGGCGAGTTGCTGGAGGCGACAAACCCGCCGAGGACGAAAGCACCGCCACTCTTGAGCTCGTCGCCCAATTGGAACGGCCCGCCGTCAAACACTAGCATGGCGTTGTCGTACACGTACACTCGCCCGTCCTCCGTGTTCCACGTGATCGCGACGAAGTGCCACTCGCCGTCGCTGATGTCAACGAACGTCGACAGCTTCTCACTCGAGATCCGCGAGTTGAGGAACAGCTCGAGGTTCGACGGGTTGCACAACGCCAGCGGGATCGAAGTACTGGCTGTGACCGTCGCGTAGGATGCAATGCACGCAGTCGGAGTCTGTTGACTCGTCTTCACCCAGAGCGACAGTGTGAACGCCTGCATCACCAGACAACAAGTGCGAGTCAGGGATCACAAGACCAAGCCGAGTCCCTCATGCTAGCACACGCCATACTCACCACAGACGGGAATCCGTTCACCGCACTCTGGCTCACGACATAGTCATCTCCATTCAGCACGAGCACATTTCTCGTCGACGAAGCCGAGCTCGTCGTCGCCAAGCTCATGTCGGCTCCGAGACTGCACGCAAAGTCGCACTCGCCAGTCGGAGCCGCGAAGTCGCACTTTTGGTCGTACTCGCTCTCACCGAACACTGCGTCGGCCACAAACAGTCCGCTCGCGTCCGCGCGGACAGCGCCGTCGCCGTTCTCCACTACCCGCCAGCCACGTACGTCGCCCCTTGGAGCAGACAACGATGGGAACTTGTGGCGAACGAGCTCGACACCATCACCGTAGTCATACACCCGAACTGTCGTCTCTGCAGTGCTCCCGATAGCGCACCCGGGAGTGCCAGGCTCCAGCAAGCGCATCGTGAAAAACTCGAAGTGCGGCTCCTTGACCGAGTCATCCAGGATCTCGATCTCGATGATCTTCACAGCCTCGCCGATCTCGAACCGCAGGAACACGAACTCTGCGCTCGTATCGGACGCCATCGCCACCCTGTAGTCTCGACCGTGCGTCGCTGTCTGCTGCGCTGGGTCGAAGTGCACGATGAGCGTGATGATGCTGTCGACTCCTTGCAGGCGCAGAACGGGCACAAGCAGCTTTGGGGTGTTCTCCGTGATGCTGTACACGCTCTTGACGAACGTGAAGAGCCCATTTCGTTGGTACCCTCGCGCTTGGAGCGACGCTGCCGACGCTGCTGGTGCGGAAGCTGCGGTAGATGTAGCGACGCTCACGCTGAGCGCGCTTTGCGGCTCCGTGACGGCGATGACGGTGCTCTTCAGCAGCTCGCTCTTCGGATCTGCGAGTTGGGTCTGCAGATCCTTCACCACCTCGTTCACGAGCGGGTCGGCGACGTTCTCGGACGGCAGCAGTTTGAACTTGACGATGACAGAGCCCTCGAGTAGCTCCAGGATCTGGATCCGCGACGCGTCGATCCCCAGTGACGTTCCGAGTGCAGTCAAGAAGTCATGCTTGAACTGCGCCTCGGCTGGAGAGTTCGGTGGGATGTTGGCGATGTCCATGTCCAGCTTCAGCGCAACGGTGGCCACATCGCGGTTCGGAGTGAGCGCTCCGCTACTGACGGCGTCACGCTCATCGAATTGATCGAGCGCAGCAGACGCTTGGCTGCTGCTGGTGGAGCTGGCGCTTGGGCTCGCCACGCTCGCAGACTCATCACGAATCGGGATGCCTGAGAACAGCTTGAACACGTGACCCTGGAACTTGTAGCACAGCACCATGCTGGCAGCCTCGTTGACAAACGTGAAGCTCGCGAGTTGGTTGACGACGTAGCTTGTCTGGCTGTCACCAACTGCAGGCAGCGAGTCACAGTCCGTGTCCTTCGCTGCTTCTGCCGCCGCCACCCACTTGACCGAATCAAAGTCCTGGATACCGACACCGTCGAACTGGAACGTCATCATGCTCCCCGACTCGCTCGCGTCCGAGAGTACGAGCGTGACTTGGTCGATGTTGAGGACTTCGCACAGCACATTGCTGAACATGAGGTAGCTGGCCATGTTGCCGAAGCGGTAGCAGAGCTTCCACGTCGACCAGCTTGATGACGACGACGACGACGAAGTGGTCAGCGAGGTGCTCGCTGGAGGCACAAATTTCACACTGAACGTTGCAGCGCCACCTCGCGCGATCATCGACGGAGAGCGAGTCGTGGACGTCACTGATGTCTCCATCACACTCATGTACGTCGAGAGTATGTCGGTAGAGCACGCGATCGCGTCAGAAGGCACCCAGGCGATCTGGTCGCTACTGACCGTCAGTCCGAACGTGCCTGCAACTGTCACCGCCACTTCCTGGTTTGCAACCACAGACGTTGGCTTCGGCACCCAGATCTCGGCTTGCACCACAGAGATCGCGATCTCCGGGAACAACGTGAACGGCTGCCGGTCGAAGCTGTAGCACAGGTAGAGCTTCGCAAATTCCTTAGCGAAATAGAGCGTGGTTTTCTGGTCGACGACGTCTGTGATCGCGAACGCGCTGCTGCAGTTCGTGGTACTTGTCGTCCACCCTAACTGATCAATGCTCGAGAGACGGAAGCCCGAGACCTGGACTGGCGTCGAGGCTTCGACGAGAAGCGTTGTCCGGTCGATGCTCAGTACGCCGTACGTGCGCAGTTCAAATCCTCGAACGTACGCGAAAGGCTCGTCCTGGAACTTGTAGCACAGGTGGTACACGTCGCTCGGAGACGACGGGAACTCGGTGAACACTCCAGAGAAGACTGGCGTCAGGTCGCTGCTGTTCACTACGCTCATGGCACTCGTGCCGCCTGCTGTGTTCGTGTTTGCGGTGCCACAGTCAGCACTCGACAGCACGCTCAGCGGAACGAACTTGACAGTGTCGCCTGCCAGAATCCCGGAGCCGACAGGGGTCCACGTCTTGAGATGCCCGATCGCAGCGACGCGACCTAGAGAGAGATCCATCAGAGCAGAGAAGTCGACCAAGTTCACGATTTGCTTCACGATCACCTCCACACTCGGGTAGAGTCGGTAGGGCTCGTCGTCGAACTTGTAGCACAGCCTCCACTTCGTGCCGTTCGAACTGTACTCGAACGGGTACCACATCGATCCGTTCTGAAACACCTTGATCGTCTGCGCAACGAGTCCTTGCGCTGGGAAGTCGGCGCAGTTCTGGTCGTTCGTCGCGTTCGAGGTGACGAACTTGACTTGATCACGCTCACTCACCCCGACGCCATAGATGCTCACGAGCTTTCGCTCGTCCACGACAGCGACGTAGTCTTGTCCGCCAGTGATCAGTCTGTCGCTCTGGCGGAGTCCCCAGATCGTCTTCACGTCGATGTTGAAGTCCTTGTAGAAGAAAAAGGGCTCTCTGCCGAAGCGATAGCAGAGTACTCGCGTAAGTCCAGCACTGTTCGCGTCGGAAGCGAACTGGAAGCTCCCGACAGTCACACTCGCGACGCTTTCATACAAGTACATCGCCATCTCGCCGTAGTCGTCAAACTCCTTCATGATATTCACGAGCGAGATCCCCGGCAGATCGCAGTTCAGGTTCTCAGAAGGCACGAACTTGGCAAAGTCACCGCTTGCAACACCGTCGCCATCGAACAAGAACGTCTTCAGCGCACCCGACACCGCAGCGGCATTGCTTCCGATGAGCGCGCGCATGTTCAGGATGCTCTTCACGTCCAAGAACAGGTTCTCATACAGCTTCAGCGGCTCCTGCCCGAACCCGTAGCACATGAGCACGCGCTTGCCCGAGTTGAGTGCTGCTAACGCGACGCTGAACTCCCTGCGCACAGTCGTGAACGACAGGTACTGGTTGTCAAGGTTCCCTTCGATGTTGGGTGGTACCAGCAAACTCAGTTTCGAGCAGTCCGAGTTGACGCTGGTCGTCCATCCGACGCGATCGTTCTCCGCGAGGTTCATGCCAGACAGCGTGAACACCTTCCGCGCCGCGACAACCGCGACCTCTCTGTCGCCAGCGACTGTCACCTTGGTGCGCACTGTTCCGATCTTGATCGCCAGGTTCGTGTACAGCTTGAACACTTCGTCGCCGAACTTATAGCACAGTAGCGGGTTGTACTCCACCTGTACTTCGTCGAAGTTGAACACACCCGAGATATTCGCGTCCAGTGTGATTGTATCCACAGGCGTCGCCAAGTCTGCAGCGAGCAGCGACACGAGGTTGCTCTCGCAGTCATCTTCGCCGCGCCGGATCCATCGGACCTGGTCACCCTCCTCCAGCCCGTTCCCGACAAACGTGAGCGGTTCAGGCACCGACGCGACTGCGAAGAGCGGCGAGCCCAGATTCCCGATGAACCTACTCACCATCTTGACTTCGATCACGAGCTCCGGGTAGAACTGGTACGGTTCGGCGCCGAACTGGTAGCACGGCACCACTCGTTTCCCAGCCGCTGCACCAACAAAGTTGACAGAAGCGCTAAGTGCGTTCGTCATGAAGAGCACGCTTTGCGGTTGCTGCGATATCGTGTGCAGGATACGGAGGTCCGGATCCGTGCTGCTCTCCGCGCAGCTTGTCGTTGTTTCGACCCCGACGAAGTACACGCGGTCATTCACGCGCAGCCCGTCGCCGACAAACGTGAACTCCTTCGTTGCATCCACGACAGCGACTGCATCGCGGCCGGAAGTCGTTGCCTTGATCGCCGCGAGGTGGTTCACCTGAACTCGGAGCGACGGGTACACCGCGAACGGCTCGCCGCCGAACTTGTAGCACAAGCAGAACGTGGTACCGGAGTTGGCCGTGTCGAACCCGAAAGTGACTGACCTCCCCGGCAGCGCGATGGCTCGCGTGTACTCGTCTTCAGTGGCTTTCAACAGAGTTCCAGGTACCGCGGCCAACTTCGCAAGCGTCGAGACGTCCTCGCAGTCAACAGCGACAGAGTTCTGGAGCGCGCTTTCCACGGCGTCAAGCGCGACCCAGCGAACTTGGTCGCCGGCGCTGATCCCACTCCCTGAGAAGCTCCACGTCTTCGCAAAGTTCGCGACAGCCATGTTAGGAACACCGACGTCGGAGTTTATCGCTGTGATCTCTTTCACCGTGAACGCAAGGTTCGAGTACAACTTGAACGGATTCGAGCCGAACTTGTAGCAGACACTGAACGGTTGACCATCCAGCGACGCCTGTGCGAACGTGAGCGACACATCTTGAGCGGCAGAGATCGTGGCGATGTCCAGCCCACCAACATCTGAGGCGCCGCTCGTGGTAGTCCCGCAGTTCAAGTCGCTCGTCGTGCTGACGTCCACAAACTTGATGGTGTCTCTCTCCGCGACGTTGAACCCCTGGAAGCTGAACGCTTTCTCCACGCCGACAACAGCGGATCTGACGTCGCCAGAGCTCACGATTTCAAGCAGCGCCGACTCGATCGCACCGGTTGTGACAGCTGCACTGTCGTCGACCAGTCCGCCGTCAGACACGATCGTTTTCAGTTCGGCCGTTCCCGTTGGCTGGACGCTCGGCGGGTTGTGCACTCCACTCACCAGCAACTCCACGTCTGTGAACTGGTCGAGCGCATCCGACAGCGTCACCTCCAAGAAGTTGTCGACGCACACTGCAGAGCCGGCGATCACTGGCTTCGTAAAGGTGACTGTGCAGGTGGAGTCCAGCACCCACTCGGTCGGAAGCGTCAAAAGGATCTTGCCACCTGCCAAGACTCGCCCCGTGCTTTTGAACGTCAGTGTCGTGCTTGTCAGCAGACCGGCGACTGGACCCGGAGTGTACAGCAAACTCTCCCACAGCAACGGCCCAGTGAGAGAGCCCTTCGCGACGCCGTTCAACACGGCCGATCCGGTGTTGACGAGACCGCCGAGGTGGCTTCGAATTTCGACAGCCACGGTTTGATCGACAGTCACTGATGGCGGGGACCGTACCTTGGTGATCTCAAACTCGATGCTGCTCTCCTGATCAATGTGTGTCGGTGTGCCGAGGCACAGCACCCGAGTGTTCGAGTCCCACTGCAAGTCCACTGGTGTCGACTGGACGACCCCGCCGACATCGACACTCAAGGTCGCCGCCGAACCAAACGACACGATCCACCCTTCCGCGCCCTCAAGCGAGAGGCAGACGGTCGCTCCAGCCTCCAAACTCCCTCCGGTAGTCAGCCAGACTAGTTGGGTAGACTCTACGCCAGGTGTCGCAATACTGGACGTCCACACCCCGACCTGCGGCAACACTGAACTCGCGATCGCGTTCGCCATGATGCTTCTCGATGCGTCCACGACGCCCAAGTCTGCAAGCGTTGTAGTGAACGTGAGCGCAGCGCTGGGTTGCTCGCTGTACGGATTGATCATCCCCTTGATCAGTAGCTCGATAGCTGCTCCCTCGTTGAGATCTCCGAGAGTTTCGATCCGCATCTCGCTCGACGACGGCGTCCACACGAGCGACTTCACGGTCAGTCCCGACGTTGGGTCTGTAAAAGACGCAACTGGAGACTGCGTGGCGAAGCGCCATCCTCCATCGGGTAATGAAATGATGAGGAAGCTCCCACTCGGCAGCGCGCCGCTCAATGTCAAGCGCAATACTTGGTCGCTCAGCATGCTCGGGCTGGTCGTGGTCGATGACGTCCATGTCTTCAAGCCGCCGACAGCTCCTCTCTCAATGGCCATGACGGATACTGTGCCAGGACCGTCGATGACAAACCCGTCGGGAGCTCTCGTCGCCAGGTCCGCGTTGCACACACCGGTCTCCTTTGGTGGGTTCGACACCGACGGGATCTGGATGGTCATAACCGACGACGCGGCGATCGTCGCGGAGGCAGCCAAGGCGATCGAGACGGTCCGTGTCGATGCATCCCATGTCATTGCTGCGGCTGTCGCTCCCAGCGCCGGAGTCGAAACAATTGCCGTGCTGCCAGTTGCTGCCATTGACCACTTCTCGTCCGGCATCGTGATGTCAATGCGACCGCCACCCGGGATCATCCCGCTGTTAAAAAACTCGAGCGCCTGGTCGCTCGTCACACCGGCGAACGGCTCGGCAGCAATCCACGTGCGAGTTCCGAGAACCAGTCCAGCCGTGATAGCGTCCATACTCACCGCGCTCGGTCCGTCAATTACCCCACCTTGCGCATCCTTTGTCGTCAAGAACGCTCCTCCTCGCGAGCCTGCCCGCACAGACTCCGGCGTTATCAGCGCGCTGATCGTCACTGCGAGTTCCGACGAGTACGCCACGATCCCGTGCGTTCCGCTGAGCGTCAGGATGATCGATCTTGATGACGTTTCCCACACTGAAGTGGCCAATGTAGCACCCGGTGTTGAGAACGCTGCGACCACTGGTCCATCGTTGGCCGAAAAGTCTGCGGCTGGCAGCGATACGATGATCTGTCCGCCAGCTGGGATCGCGCCGTTCGTGTCAAACGTGAACTCGACGTTTGAGACAATTCCAGGACGCGCCATTGCCGTCTTCCACACGCTCGGGAGACTTTGCACGGCAGTCACAGCGAGGAGCGTGATGGTGTTCGGACCGTCGAGCTGAAGCTCTGCGCTGTTCCATGTGTGGATGATCGCAGCAACTGACGTCTGGGCGCGCACCGACGACGGCATCTGGAGAGCTGTGACTGTGAATGCGACGTTCGAGTCCTGTGGAATAATGGAGTTGCTAGTGATCTGGATCAGCAGTGCGGACGCCGGATCGTCCCAGTAAGCAATCGCAGTAACATCTGCGCGCGAGTCGACCTCTACCGTCAAATCCAGAAGCGCGGAGGTGTAGTCGCCCGATGGAAGCTCGACCTGGATGTGGGCGTCTTTCTCGAGCTGTGCTGACGTTGTGAACGACACTTGTACCTTCGACAGAATGCCGGGATGAGGGAGCAGAGGTGCAAACTGCGCGTTCGAGATCGTCCCGACGACAGTTGAGAACCCAGCAGCATCTCCAGTCTCGATCACATAGCGCCTAGTGTCTGCTGTCGCCACCTTGAAGCTACCTATCGTAGTCACACCTGAACACACCAGCATGCCACAAGTTAGCAGACGCAGTGCAACCGAACAAGACATTCTCAATTTTGCGCCCCACAAACCTGGATTTCGAAACCCGGTGATCACAAACGAGTAGCGATCTGCTGGAACCAAGGCGGGCATCTGGAATCGGATCGCTTGCCCGGCGATGGTACCTGTGATCTTCAGCGCAAGCGAGAACTCCTCGAGATTAACAGCTTCAAGAGGAGAACTGATGTCCAGGGGCAGCTCCACAACGACGAATCCATCCTTCGGGATGCTGACAGAAGTCGTGACATCAAACGTCAGCACGTTCAGCACTCCAGCGAACTTCGTCGCACAGATCAACAATACAGCAGCAAACGGGTTCGACACGATCGCCACGCCCGCGATCGTCGCCGCCTCCTCGAACACTCGACCGGCGCTGTCCGTAGACTGCAGCGCGAACGTGTCCGACGGCGCCACGGCGCCAGGGTTCGTCACGCCGTCCAGCAGGAACTC
>JAASGU010000334.1:0-23566 GCA_023334365.1 Globisporangium acanthophoron
CCCCCCCCCCCCCCCCTCGTAAGCCAGACTCCGACTTCGAGTCGATGCCTTTCACCATCTCAAAGCCCTCTTTGCTCGAGCCGATCTCCATGTTCTATGATCTGCAGTACCCACGTGCACACACACGCCCCGCAATGCGGAGACGCGCTCTCGAGGCGTCACGACCCCGTTCGTTCTCGTGTGGTTGGGTCCAAGTTGACATTGCGATCTGCCATCGAAAGACCGTCAAGTGGAAGGAGGACCCGCCTCGCGATATCTTGAGGCATCGACTCTCTCGATGATCGATCGAGCCGTTGGGAAAGGATGCGTCCGATCTGCTCTGTTCTGACGATCGAGATAGAGATCTCGATCAGACAGAGACCCGCAGCCAGGCTCCAAGCCGACACGCACACAAGCGGACAAACGAAAAGATCACCGAAGCCGAATATGCAGTCGAGCTCTTGTTCGGCGGGCATGTGTGGGCGGTGGAGTTGTTGTGCGGATGCATTAGCTGGTTGACGCTTCTCTCGCTGCAAACAGTGCGGACAATTTTCGAGTTGACGGACGGCGACACCATCACCGGTACATAGCGCGATGCTTTGTTAAACCCACGAGCTCAATCTCTGGCGACGCCGCTGGCGATCGTGACGAGGGCATGGACAGAGGAGACGCGCGCGCCAGGCGAGCGGTTCATTCATGCTCGCATCGTCGATCAGCTATCGGTTGCATTGTGATGAGATTCTTGGGCTAGCCTGTCTAACCTGCTGACCTCAAATACGGGCAACTCGAGGCTTACTGTGTGCGGATTCGATTCTGCTCACGATCTTTCGCTCCTTGCGCCGTGCCCACGCTCCCTTCAGCTTGCTGCAGTCGGTCGGTCACCGACGAAGCTCGGCGCGGCGCTCGCTCCTCCTGATCATCCTGACAGATAGCTGATACATGTTTCGCGCCGCGTTGACATCGCGCTCCCAGGTGACTCTGCATACGCTGTTGATGCAGCGGCAGCGGCTTTAGGTGTTGGACGCACGACGGCTTCTTCGAGCTCGCGGAAGCAGCTGGAGCACGTCTTGCTGGTGTTGTACTCGTCGACGAGCAGAAGAGTCGATCGTTGAGAGAGTGCGCGCCGGAAGGCCTTGATCGGAACCGATGGATGGCCGTCCAGTCCCTTTTCATTGTACGCTTCTGCTGGCGGTTGGCACGATCCTCTTCGCGATCGACGCGAGTGCAATCTTGTTGAAGCGCTGTCGGACCACACGTCACTTGCAGTGTAGAGCGACGACGCCGAGGCGGAGCAGGAGTTGATGCTGTCGAGCACCAGCAAGGTTGTCCCAGCACAAGTCGATGGGAACAGAGCGGTGCTGATCATGAATAGTGCGAAAACAGAGGGAGCCTTCTGAGGAAAAAGTCGAAAAAAAGGCAACGAGCTAGCCACTTCACGATGGACGCGGCCATCGAGCGCCTGAACGCGCTCAAGCTGCAGGACCGCGCCGTCGCCGCCGCCACTTCTGCACCCGCAGCTGCGCCGCACCAACAGCCGGACGACGGTGCGCTGCTGCAGCTGCACCGGCAGGCGGCGCACTGGCAGCAGGAGGCGCTGGCGCAACGCGCGCGCGCCGAGGCCGCCGAGTTCGACGGCCACGCGCTGCGGCACCAGCTGCGCGAGCAGCAGCGCGCGCTCGAGGAGCTGCAGACGCAGGTGGCGCAGCTTCGCGTGGCCAACTACCGCCTGCAGCTCATGGCGCAGCAGAGCGAGCCGCGCGGACACGGCGCGTTCCACCCACCGCAGCCGCCCGACGTCTTCTGAGCGCCCGCCCGGCGGAGGATGACGATGACGACAACGGATGTAGCGATGATCACGAAGCGACTGGCGAAGACGACGGTGGTGGTGACGACGAGGCTAGCAGACGACGCCTGGAAGCGCCGTGTAAATTATGGGGTTAGACGCCCAGTGTCCCGTGGGTGGAGCTTCTCTCTCTCTCTCTCTCTCTCTCCCTGTGCGTGACGCCGTGTCACTCGTCGACCAGCGCGCGCACGAGGCTGTGTGGGTATGAGGTAAGCGTTAGTCCCACTACTTCACCCGCCATCGCCAGAAGTAGCAGGCGCGTACACTTTCTGTGCCGCCACTTGCGCGGAGAACGCTGCGGCCGCCACGTAGAACTCCTGCACGAACTTGTCGATCTGGGCGGGAGAAGCAGGCTCTCACGCAGCTCTCTAAGTACGCCAACGGTTCATAGCACTCGCACCTCGGACTCGAGGATCTCCACCTGCGGCCGAGGACAGCAAGTGTCAGCCACTCGTCGCCAACAGCAGTCGCGAGAACCCACAAGCGCCTCACGACCTCGTCTTCCAGCGCCTCTAGCTGCTTCTCCTGCGTCTCGGATCGGAACTCGACGACTTGGACTCTGGCGGCTCCAGTGAGATGAACCAACAGATCCCACATCAGTGGATTCGCCTGATGCCCACGCACCGCTGGGAGTGATCTGCCACGTGCTTCGCGTGGCTCGCGAGCCGGTGCTTCGACGCGCCGGCCGCGTTCCCGCTCGGCATCCAGCGACGATCGCGAGTGCCAGTGGCCTCACGGTCTTCATCGCGCAGCAGCGCCTTGGGGCTGTCAAATGCGTACATCGGCAGCAGCAGCAGTCGGCCAGGTCCACCGAGCAGCACTGTATGTGGCGGTAACCAAAGCGCGCTCGTACACGTAGCGCTGAGCAGCCGACGGCCGATCGACCGGCAGTTCGCGAGGTGTGCGCTGCATCTTTAGGCTGCGGATCCTGACGGCGCTCCTGTGTCAAATCTGATTCCGACCTCCCATCAGATCTTAGTACACGACCTTTTGCGCAAGATGCCTGCTTCCTCCTTCCTCTGGAGGAAGCACCCAGGGCTCTAGAGCCTGAGCCTGAGCGGAGGACACAGCCATGGCGCCGAAGAAGAAGAGGAAGGAAGCGGCGGCGGACGACGACGCTGAGCTGGAGCAGGAGGCGCTCGCCGAGTGGCTCTCGCGCGGGCTCGCGGCGCAGGACTTCACGCTGGACAAGATGCTTCGTGGGTCGCGCTGTCTCGTTCTCTGGTGCGAAGGCGGACTTGGGACAGGAGCTCACTGACGAAGTGTGCGTACGGCAGGGCTCTGGGCGGAGGAGGACGACGGCGGCGAGGAGGACGAGGACGGAGAAGACGCGCTGGCCGCCAAGCAGGAGCTCATCCAGAGCTACAACGTGTTTTCGCCGGCGGTGGCGCAAGCCAAAGAGTTCGCGAGCGACGTGCGAGACGCTGCAGCCACCCAGGTGCGTAAGGTGCTCGCTCGGATGTATGGTGCAAGAAGGTGGTCAGCCTCTGAGTGTGCGTTCCTCAGAGCAGGCAAAGCACCTGTGGGCGGTCGCGAAGCACTACGCGGAGATCCCGCCGCTTCGGCGGCGGCGTCTTCTGCACGAACACGTGCGCAACGTGCATCAGATGGACGCCGAGAGCGACAAATATGCGCTCATCCGCCGCCGGTTCGTCGCGGAGTTCGAGGACGCGAAGAACGCGAACGCAGAGCTGCAGTTCGGGCTGAAGAAGCGCAACAGGAGCCGCGCGCCGCTGCTCTCTCGCGCCCGCGAGATGAAGAGCGAGGCCGACAGGGCGCAGATCGCGCGCATCCAGGAGGACATAGAGCGAAAACGGCAGGAGCGCGTCGACCGTGAGTTGCAGGAGAAACAGCGCGCGCGCGACGCGAAAGCGCAGGCCTCGGCGGACCAGCTCATCTATCGGCGGCAGATGAACGTCCGCTTCTGGAGGAAGCAGCACGCAGACGCGAAGGCGTTCTCCGAGCAGCAGGTGCACGCGCAAGAGGTCGAGAGCGCGTTCATCGAGGGAGCGGAGTACATGAAGCGCGAGCTCCAGCACATGGAGCAAGCGGAGAGCGACGACAGGCAGAAGGACCTCGAGCGCAAGCCCACAGAGTCGTCGGTTGGGATCTTTGGCACGGCGCTCGCACCCGGCGACTGGGACTCAGCGGTGGACGGCGGCCACCGCGTCGGCCTGGGTAGGGAACTCTTTCGCTCGATGGGGAGAAGCGCTTGTCGAGAGGCGTGGTTGACTGTGCGATGCTGTGTGGCGCAGATGAACATACGATCGGAGTCACCAGCGCGCGCGGCTACGTCGCCGAGCACGAGGTGACGCGGCTCAAGCTCATGGAGGCGCAGTCCAAGGTCCTGATGCTGCAAGAGAAGCTGGAGCAGGTCGCGCAAGTGAGAGCCGAGCTCCTCCACGATCGAGGCACCATGTTCGAGCGCCGCGACAAGATCCTCGACGAGATCAAGTACATCAGCGCGGAGTACGACGAGCTCAGCCGAAGCCTCGCGGGGCCGCCGAGGCGCGACCCGGGTGAGGACGACAAGATGCAGTTCCACGCGCTGGTCTCGCGCAAAGCCGTACAAATGAAGCAGCTCGCCGTGCTGGACGCGCGCCTGGAGAACATCCACAAGCGCGAGCAGATTGCGGGGCGATCAGAGCGGTCATTCATGCGGCTGCTCTCTGCGACGCAGGAGAGCGAAGCACAGCTACAAGAGGCGGTGGAGCAGTTCGAAGCACGCCGTCACGATCTGCCGATGGTGGTGGGGCGGAGTATCTTCAAGCATAGCGTGGATGGAGGCGGCGGCGACGACGCTGAGAGGACGATCGAAGGCGACGCAGAAGCTACCGTCACGGAGCCGTCCACGGACCCGAACACGCTTCTCGCGCACGTGACGATGCAGAGCAAGCTCGAGCTGCTCAAGCACGCCGCGATTCCAGTTCGCGAACACTACAAGACGGCGAAGCGACTGTCGACCGACACGTGGAAGTGGAACGAGCACAAGGTGCTTGCGCAGCAGGAGCTCGAGGTCACCAAGGCGCGGCTCGCCGACGTGCGCGATCGGTTCGTCGAGCAACGCAACGCCAGTCTCCGAGCTGACTTGGTGCAAGCGATCCACCGCTACCACGTACGTTGTTCTTCTCTATCTGTGCGTGTCTCGCTCTTCGGTTAACAACGTTGTGCGTGCATGAAGCAAGGAGGCAACAGGCTGCGCGCGTGCATCTTCCCGCTGAAAGGCTACGTCGAGTGGTGGGCGCAGCGCGTTCCTGCAAAGTCGTTCAACATCGCGTTCAGCGAAGTGCTCGGGGGAGTTCACCTGGAGAAGCCGCACACGAGCGGACAGTTCCGAGGCAGCTTTCGGTTCCCAAAGCGCGGCTCGTACCGCTTCGAACTGTTCGTGCGGCTGCAGAGTCTAGACGAGCAAGACGAGGCGAGTTCTGACGCTCCAGCAGTGGACGGCGTAGAGGACGTGAGCGATGCAACACGCGACCTCAAGTTTTACATCGGTAGTGACTTCGACGCGCTCCAGGAGTTCACGTTTCGCGACCCAGGCGGACAGGTACGACGGTCAGGAGGTCTGTTCTGCCTGAGTGCGCTGCTCACAAGCGTGTCACCAGGTGCTGCGAACTGGAACGCTAGCATTCGAGTACTTTGGCAGCCGGCTCTGCTACTGCTTCGAGTTGAGTCTTCGCAGCGAGCTCGCGTGGAGAGAGAAGCGCCAATTCGTTGTCGGCCACGTCGGTACCTTCGAAGAGCGAATTGATGACTTCAGGGACGAGGAGAACCGGATGCGGCTGCACCAGCAGGAGACGCACTTTGTCTCGGAACTCGTGAAGACGATTCGCCTGCAGTCAAAGCAGACGTCGAGCGAGCGATGCACGGATCTGCTGAAGGAGCTCATCGACGTCGACAAGAGCCGCGCGAAGACGTGGGACTCGAAGCTGCTGCACGGCCACGAGCAGCGCTTCGACCGCAGTGAGTACGCCAAGATGCTGCGGGTGGAGATCAAGAAGGAGGTGACGCGGCAGATCGACCAAGACGTGTCGATGAGGAAAGCGCGTGGCGTAATCGCTCTGGATACGACGAGAGCTGAACACCTGGATACGCAGAGCAGCTCGGACGTATCCCGGTAGGTACTACAACTTGCTCTCTGAAGGGTGAGTTGCGCGCTGACACGCTGATTATACGCAGCACGAACTTCATGGCGCGGAAGTTCGCGCTTGTCGAGCCGCAGCTGCTGAAGGCGAAAGAGAGACTTGGCGACTACTGCAGCTTCAAGGCTGCTGCTGACTCAAGCTCACTCGCGTTCCGATCAGCGACTGGAGCGCAGACTTCGTACCAGAAGGAGGCGATGATCGTGGGACTGCGCTTCGAGTGGCGGGAAGCAAAGTCGAAGCTGCATGTGATGCACAAGGTGCATACTCTCGACTTGCTGGCACGTTGCTTGTGCGGAACTGACGCGGAACTCTTTCTGCTGCGTAGCTGTGCACTTCGACAGTCACACTCGAGAGGGAACGACAGCAGGCGACGTGCCTCGACCACAGCTCGAGCAGCGCCGATACAGTGAAGGACGAGTGGTGCCTGCTTGACAGCGCAAACGCCGTGTTCCTGGCGAGCGCGCTCCCCAAGGCGATCAAGGCCAAGCGTGAAGAAGAGCTGAAGGCTCGGGCTCTCGAACACAAGAAGGACGAGCAGATTCGAGTTCTTCAGTGCGAGACGCAGCAAACGGTGCTTGAGGAGCAGGACGCATTGCAGCGAGAGCTCCTTGAGGACAAAGCGCTGCTCAAGCAGAAGGCGGAGGACCTCGCACGCAGGAAGATCAAGCTGCACTGGGACGCGATTCGGCTTACGACGTACAACGAGAGTGTGGCTGCGCAGCTCGACTTCCAGGTGCAGCGTCGAGTGAACGCGCTCACGCAGGAAGCAGGCGGGGACGCCGGCCGCAACGTCTCGGCGGATGCTGTCGCGAACCAAGTGAAGGAGACCTTCGCAGCCCAGTTCGTGGAAGGGCGACTGGCGCTCGCGAGCAAGACGTGGGAGCGGAAGGAGAAGCGGATCGCAGACAAGCGCGAGAAGGAACGTCGCGAGCGAGAGTTCCGCGTCCGCCAAGAGAGTCGAATTGTAGCGGAGATTGCGGCCGAGAACGAGCGCGAGCGGGCCGAGCTTGTAGCTGCACGCGAGCGGAACGCGCAGCTGCAGATGCAGATCCCGAGCTTCCAGTCTGCTGTCCAGGGACAGTTTCCATGTGAGCACCGCGACGTGAAGAGCTGGGGCTCCAAGTACGACACGGGTATACGCTGCAAGCAGTGCGGCAAGGAGATGTCCAAGTCGTTCGACGATCCGAACCACGCGCGTGGCGTGGATCCGGCGCTTGACTTCGACATCGAAGCGCAGCGTGGGCATGAGGCTGGCGGCCCAGCGCTGTGGTTCACGAGTGCTGCGCACCTTCGTAGCGTCGAGAACGAGCGTCTGCGCCTCGAGAAGGAAGCGCGCGCGATCCAGTTGACCGACGCCGTGCTCTACGACCGCATGAACCCGAAAGCGATCGACGCGTTCAACTTCCGCCACGGACTCGATCGCGGCGTGGCGCTCGCCACCGTGGCAGGCTCCGACCCGCTCTACCCGCGTCTCGTGCACGAAGCGCACCGCGCGTTGTTCCAAGACACGGTGCTGTTCCACGGCCGCCTGCGCAACTTCCACGTCCGCATCCAGCAGCTGAACGATCTCCACGTGCACACCACGACGATGCTCGCAGTTCAGGTACGTGACATCCTCATCTCGCGTCGGATGCTATGGAGTCTCTCAGCTCCAACATGCTGGCGCTGGTTGCAGCGAGACTTCCTCGACAACGTCGGCGTCGAACTCGAGTTTGTGGCGGAGAAGCTCCCGCTGGTCGAGCGTGACCATGCGCGCGCAGTTCGTCTATTGGACGAGGACACGGAAGCGCTCCGGCGCCTGGAGAGAGCGAGGAAAGCGCTGGCAGCAGCGCAGAAGGAGCGCGCGGTGAGTTATGAAGTTTGACGTGGACGCGGTCGAGACGATGCTAAGCCCATCGGTGCATGTGGTGCGAGCAGATCGCCACCCACGCAATCGAGGGGGTGGAGGAGGACGCTGAGTTCGCCGAGTTCCACGTGCCCGCGCTCATCCGAAGCAGCGACGAGATGCGCGTGGTTCTCGAGCGTCTGCAGACTCAGCACCGTGTTGTCGAAGCGAAGATCGTCGAGGCGAACACGCAGCTTGTCCACGCGACCGACAGGAGGGCGAGAACGGATGGACTGCTCAGCCACCTGCTGCTCCGCACGCCTGGGACGGTGGTGCGGACCGCGTTTGGGTTTGCGAAGACCTTGTACTTCCGCCAAGAGGACGGCTGTGTGGTACTGTCGCCGCTTCGGTGGAGCGGCACGTTCTTCTTCGCAGCAACGAAGCTGGTCGCGTACGAGGAAGTCTTCCGAGAAGAGGAGCGCGTCGCCATGGCGGCCGAAGAGAGCGAGCAGCGGCGGGTCAATGCAGCAGAGAAGCGCTCGGAGAAGCGCGAGTTGGAGCTGATGTGCGTCGAAGACGCTTCCGCTCGCATGATCGCAAGATGGAGAGCGAAGCAGGAGCACGAGGAAGCCATCGTTCGCCGAACGCTGGAAGCCACAGAGCTCGCGCTACAGCTGCAGTATGAACTCGCGGGCAGGAAGCGCAACTTCGAAGCTGCCGGCAGGGAGGCGAAGCGCCTGAACGTGACCGCGCGCATTTCGCTCAAGCGCCGGCAGTACCTTCGTCCGAGCCGCTTGGATATCGTTCGCGTGACGCGCGCGTGTGAGAAGCGGTTGGCGATGGCGTCGGTCGAAGCTGCCTTAGTAGGAGCAGACGCCGCCCTGCGCGACAGCTTCATGCGCGAGCGAGACGGGATGCTCGCATCCGAACTTGCCGCTTCGGTCTTCGCTGAGTTGCTGGCGGAGGCGACTCGCGAGCTCAGTGCAGCCACTGTCGGTGAGGAGGTGTACGCTTCGAGAGAGCTCCTGCGCTCGCTCAGCACCGCGATCGTCCCGTACGACGAGAGCTGGAACACCGTCTGCACGCACACGTACCTCGGATTCGACCGCATGTGGACTGCACGCAAGCAAACGCACGCGACGCTGGAGGCGACGTGGCAGAAGGAGGAAGCGAAGCTGGGCGTGCTGAAAATCGAGATGGCACGGCGCGAAGAGATCCGGCGACTCGAAGAGGAAGAGCGGAGTCGACACGAGATGCGGCGAAAGGAGATGCTGGCGGAGGAGAGGCGCTGCCGCCAGTTCTACATGGACGAGATGGTGCTCTACATGCAGGAGCGCAAGGCCATGGCACGCGCGGAGCTCGAGATGCGCGAGTACCTGCGGCAGGTGGAGCTCGAAGCGATGAAGGCCAAGTACGCGAAGATGGTCGACGACCGCAACCACACGAGCGACAAGGCGGCGCGGCGGCTCGAGATCAAACTCGGCAAGAACGAGAAGCACCGGCTGCACCGCGAGTGGGCTCAGATGAAGCAGGAGGACGACCACGCGACGCAGATCCGAGAGCGAGAGCTCGCGGTCGCGCAAGCCGAGGCGCTCGAGCGGCAGTTCGATCGGTACCTCATCCAGCAAGCGATGGATGGCAACGCCGCCGCCGCGCGCGAAGCGGGTCGGCTGCAGGAGCGAGTCCGCGAGGCGGAGCGCCTCGCAGCAGAGCAGCGCGCAGCATTCGTGGCGAAGCTGACGCAGGAGCGGATGATCGCGACGGTGACGACATTCTGTGCGCTTGCGAGCGCAGAAGTCGCGTGGATGAATGCGGTCGAGCGCGCTGCGTACTGGCTGCGCAAGTTGGCACCGCTGGCAGCCACATTGGAGCGACTGCGACCCGAGCTAGAGCGCATCTCAGCAGAACGCGAACACGTTGTAGCAGACGCAAAGCTGAAGCGCGAACATGCGGACGCGTGCCAGGAGCGACTGCGTAGTGCGACTGTCGCGCTGGAGCGCGCGATCAAGCACGAAGACGTGTGTTCGAGCGCGTACAAGAAGACCCACTTTCGCAACTCCACGATGGACTCGGAGGTCATCCACGGTCGCCCGCAGCGCTTCAAGACCGCGTACTTGCGCGAGCGGCTCCACGGTCGGTACTTCCTGCTGCTAACCGAGCTGATCGTTCGACGAGCCATTGCCGAGAGTAGCAAGCGCGAAGTGGGTCGCCTGGAAGAGAAGCTCCAACAGCTTCACGACGAGCGTGTCACGAAGAGCAAGGAAGTGAGTCGGCTGAAGCGGAAGCACCGCCGAGCCTTCCACCTGAGCCTACGGAGAGCAGAGCTCGGGAAACTCATGTTTGGCGGCTCGCAGCGACGCTTGCTCAGGGAGAAGTTCCAGCAGTGGGTCAAGCTCTGGTCGCAGCGCGTCACGGTGCGCGCCTCGTTCGAGCTCAAGCACAGTCTGCTCCTGCAGCAGCACAGGATCCGAGCCGAGCCAGTCGCGCCGGCGAAGCTGCTCAAGGACGAGTTCGGCACAACGAAGCTCTCCATCATGCACGACCATCACACACGCCGCGTGCAGTGCCGCCTCTGCAAGCGCGAGTACTCGGAGGAGCAGAACAACCGCTACGCGTGCAGCTACCACCCTGCCGCCTACGAGTTTGCGTGCGTGCGGTCATGCTCGTCTCGCAAGACCGAAGGTAGCGGAGGCGGCGGCGGCGCCGTGGGAACTGTGGCGGCCTCGTGTATGATGCACCGCGCGAAGCGGTGGCTGTGCTGCGACGCGACCGAAGAAGGGCGGTACGGGGACAACGGGTGCGCGCGGCGGTATCACATGCCGACGCGCGCGAGTCCCGCGCTTGAGCAGCTCGTGGCACAGAAGTCGCAGCAGGAGAAGACACTGTTAGAGCAGATCGACCAGCAGTTGCTCGAGCTACGTGAGCGCAACATCGTTGGCAACATGAAAGCTGGTGCGAAGGCGGTGGTTTCCAAGATCGAGCGCGATCTCGCGGAGAAGCGCTCGGTCGCGGCCAAGTTCCACACGCTCGACCGGCGATGAAACAAACTGATCGGCGTCCCTATTCGTCTCACTTGAGGATCGTCAGAGTCCCCCGACGCACTCATGCTGGATCAGCCGGTCGAGGTAGTCGACGGTCACGTTGCACTCGTCTGCGAGGTGGTGGAGGTGGCTGATAGCATCGTGGTGGTGGTGGTGCTTGTGTCTGCCGAAGAACTCGTTGATCTGGCTGAAGAACGAGTCTTTCGGAGGCGACGGCACGCAGGGTGAGGGCTCCGGCAGTACCTGCTCTTCGGGGTGGCGCTGCGCGTGGTCCACGATGACTCGGACGATGGCCTCGGCGTCCTCAGGTTTGATCGCGGAGCGCAGTGGCATGCGCTGCCAGAGCGCGTGGAACCCACGGTGCGCATCGCTGCCACTGTATCCGCGCATGAACGGATGCGCGAGCGCCTGTGTCGCCGTGAGCCGTGAGTCCGGGTCGCGGCGGATGAGGCCTTTGATGAAGTCGCGGCAGGCGGGGCTGAAGCGGTTTGGCATGGGAGGGAGTGGGTCCGTGCAGATCGCTTCCTCAAGCCCGAAGAAGCCGTCGTCGACCGCGAACGGGTACGCCCCCGTGGCGAGCGAGAAGAGCACGACGCCGAGTGACCAAATGTCGCTCACGTACGTGTAGTTCTGACCCGTGATCCGCTCGGGCGCCATGTACATCATCGTGCCTTCGAACTCGGAGAAGTAGGAGGCCGACTTGGAGAGCGTCCCCGCGAGCCCAAAGTCGGCGATCTGTAGAGCAGGAGAAGAGCTCGGTGGGAGACCGACCACATAGCGCCGCTCCAACGGCACAACACACACACACACACACACACACACACACGAGCCAGTGACTGACTCACCTTGAAGTCGCCGCTGCGGTTGAGCAGGATGTTGGCCGGCTTGATGTCGCGGTGGACCATTCTGAGCACAGACAATGTGAGGAGACGTTCAGGATACGCATGGCAAGCATTCACCACCAACGTACTTGTGGCTGTGCATGTGCTCGAGAGCCGTAAGGCAGCAGAAGGCGCCGTGGCGAAGGGTGAGTTCGGACACGGTGACCTTGTCATCGAGGAGGTCTTGGACGCTACCCATATCCATGAACTCCATCACGATCGACACTGCGCACCGCGCTGGCGTCAAGTACGCGCCGTAGAACGCCACCTGGTACGGGCACGTGGCGCGAGATTGCGAGGGCGTCAGGTAGCCACTCCCACAGCTGCGTCTCGGGGAGGCGTGGTGGTCGTCATTGCTGTTGTCGATGTCGAGCGGCGCCAGGTTCTCATGGAGCGCGTGGAGTTCGTGCTTGACCATGCGGCGCTCTTCCTCCTTGTACACGACGACCTCTTTCACTGCGACGAGCTTGAGAACTGGCAGGTAAATCGACAGGTACACGGTGCCGCCGGCGCCTTTCCCGAGCTTCTTCACGCGCTTCGTCCGCGTAGCGAGCTGCGTGGGGCCATCGTGGGCGACCTCCGCAAACTCGGCACCTTCCGGAGAGTTCATGCTGAGCGTCACGCTCGAAGCTCGCCGTCTGCGCTCTTGCTGCGGTGAGAGCTTGTCTGCGCCGCCCGGTGCTGGGTCCGTAAACTGCACATGCTGCCGTGACGGCGGCGCACTCGTCGCCTGCATCGTCACCATCAGCGGCAGCTCAGGCTTCTTGACCGCGTCCAAGTTCAGCTCCAGGTGGAGGTGCTTCTTCTTATGGAACGCTTTCTTCTCGCTGTCTGCGCTGAGGTTGAGACGCACGGGGCTAGGAGCTCGCATGCCAATGTCGTTCGCGAGCGGCGGCATGGACACAGCGGTGGGAGGAGAAGGAGAGGCTGGGAGTCCAGGAGGTTGGCTCGCTCGTTGCGCTGCCTTCTCCCGAGCCTGTCGAGCGTGGCGCGCAGCCATCGCCGCGACTCGGATCGTTCCGCGTGCAGCGGAAGGAGACGCCGCACGGATCTGCGGTGGCGGCGCATGCACCTGCTGCTGCAGCTGGAAGCCTGCCATCGTCTTAGTTTGCTCGCTGGACAGAGACTGAGAGACTGCTCCGAGTGGTCGGTCACTCGGTGGCGAACATGCGCAAATAGCTCGAGAGCGCGAGCTTCTGCACGGTGCGCTTGCCGGCCGGATCACTCCACGAGATGTTGTGCGCGAGCGCCGCCATGCTCTGGCGAAGCGCCGGGTCGGCCGTGCGCTCTGTCGCGTCCGTGAAAAACACCGCGCCGCTGTGGCGCTGGTACCCGCGCGTCGGTTTGAGTTCGTCGAGTTCGTAGATGACGAGCAGGCAGTAGGACGCGTCGTAACAGAGATTGCAGAGCAGGTCTGCGAGCGCGATCTGCAGCGTGGTGGGGCTCGACGGCTTGAAGAAGAGCGACAGAAGCGACGCGATGCGCTCCTGCGAGGCAGATACGCGTGTCGGGCCGTGGAACGCCACGTTGCAGAGAATGTCCGCAGCGATCTCTTGTCGTTGCGGCTGTGTAGAGTGCAGAGATGGTCATGAGCATCGAACTGCACAACAAAGTAGATCTGGCACACTCACCTCGCTCGACTCCAGCGCTACAGTCCACATCTGAGGCAGGAAGCGGCTTGGCAGCGACTCCGCCTCGAGTTCGACGAAGCTGAGGTTCCTCATGCACTCGAGCACAAAGGTCCGCGGGGCTACCAGGTGGGTCGGGAGCGTCGAATACGCGTCGAGAAGGAGAGCGACCGCGCGAAGCTCGTTCAACTCGGCGGCGATGTTCGCGTCGACGCTCGCGTGGCAGATCGCCACCACTGCGACACGAAGTTGGTCAGCGAACACACACACACACACACGCTAAAGCACACAGCGAGAGCCAACATCGTACGCGTGAGCTCCAGCGAATCGTGCACCTCGAACTCCGTCCACCTGACAAACCGCGATGATCAATCAGCAGCAGCAGAGCGCGCACACAATCAGCTCGAGCGTGGATGAGACACAAGATCCACAGCTCTCCATAACGAGACATTAACCCACGTGACGCCAAGCAGCTGAGACTCGCGCCACATGTACGCGAGCGTCGCCTGCTCCTCCCAGATCCGCGCCAAGTGGTCCACTGCAGCAGACGCCGCGTAAGCAGCCAGCCGAGTGGGCGAAGCAAGCAGATGGTCCGACCAGAATCGACAGCAGCAGTAGTACCACCCGTTAGACAGCACCGACACTAGCAGGATACCAGAGGACGGGAAGGACGAGTGCACTCGACGCACGCATGGTCGTGGCGCCGTCTGCTCGCTGGAAGAGCGCGCGGTCGTCGGCGTCCGCCAGCCGCATCGCGAGCTGCGCGAGCACGTCACGCATGGCGGTGCTGTCGCTCGGGGCTCGGAACGCGTCCACGAGCATCGCCATCGGCGCGTCCAAGTGCTTGCGTCGGGACCTCGTCGGCATCGAGGTTTGTGATTATTTTTCAACGACAACCAAGTTCGATTATTGTGATCATGAAGAGTCGCATGGTCTCCGATTTGATTATTACTTACATTTATCAAGTATAAACTGGCATCCTCCATTCTAAAAGTGTCCGCTATTCTTTCGATAAAATGGCAATATCCAAGGTCCCAGTCTGCAAACTCCCTCGGAACAGATCTAGCGATGGAAGTGCTGCGCGTGGACTTCGGGAGCGCTGCCGACGCGCTTCCCAGCGCTGCGTCAGCTCCAGATCCCGATACACGGGAAGGTCAATCGCCGTCAATGTGGACGCGGCTCGTGCGCTCCTTCACGATGCCGGCGCCGCTCGCGAACCGCCTTCTGGTGAGTGCTATCGAAAGTGTCAGCCCAGACGCTTCGGATCATCTCGCTAGACTGACTGCTTCGGCTGACCCCACGCACCAGCCCAAGATGAAGTCTGGCCGGCTACTGCTCGAGATCGGCGCGCCACTCGAGTGGCGACATGTTGACGTCGCGCTCGCAGGCTCGAGCGTCACAGACCTGGGACTCTATTACTACGCGCACAGAGGCGACGCGTCTCCGCTCGGGTGCATCCGGCTGCACAGCGCGCATGTGGATGTGCTTGAGGAAGTGGTAATGGTCGTTACGAGTGACAAGACGTGGTTCCTGTGCGCGGCTCACGGACGCGATGCCAGCGAGTGGGCGGAAGCGATCTGCACGGCGATCGACAGTGTGAGTGTGCACGGAGTCCTGCTCCACGGTGCTGCGTCACAGAAGCGGAGACTCTCGAACACGGTGACTGCGGTCACGTTGAGGGAGATCCAGTCGCGAGAGCCGCGCACTCGCGTGGACGAGTTCCTCGAGGTGTTTGTCAGGTCCAGCGGCGAAGATATCCGCGCTCAAGCCATGAAAGGCGCGTTCTCGTGGTCCTGTATGCGCAACCTTGCGTGGAAGCTCTGGCTCGACTACCTGCCGCCGGACATCCCGTTTGGAGCGTGGCAGTCGACTGCTCGAGAGAAGCGCCAGCGATACGAGGTGCGACGAAAGAGCCACACGATCTTTGCGAGGTCTCTCGCTGGGAACGAGAGTGACCAGGTACAGCACCGCTCGAATCTGTGGTGAAGTGTTGTTGATGCAAGCTAGGACTGAATTGGCGTGCTCTCGTGGTGTGGCGGCGTTCAGGACTTCATCGAAGCATGCGAGGCGTCCGAAGACAACCTCGTGTACGACATCTTCAAAGACGTGAGGCGAACGCGAGGCTCCATGCCGTTCTTCCGCGAGCTGTCCACGCAGTGTTCGCTCATTCGTATCCTGTACACGTACTCGAAAGCACACCCCGAAATATCATACAACCAGGTACTGTCAAGCAAATCGAAGCCTGAGCTGTGGGCGATGCTGACGACAGCGCTCGATCTGGTACAGGGAATGGGTGAGCTGCTGGCAACGATCCTGTATCTGCTCCATATCGAGCAATGGCCGTCGAGCAGCACCGAGAGGCAGCAGCTAGACGATCTTGCGGACACGACAAGAGCGAGTATGTCCACATCCTCCTCGTTCGAGAAAATCAGTAGCGACGACGGCGACTCGGATGACGCGTCGTACGTGTACGTGGAGAGTTTCATGGATGTCCAGAGCGACGACACCTACCTGGACGAAGATGCGTTCCTCAAGCTCGCACCGTTCAGCGGCAATCGGGCAGGCAAGCACACCGAGTACGTCATTGTTTCTATCGGCCATGCACTTCTGTCCACAAGACGCCTAACTGATCGTGCGACTGTGTGCTCTGCGCCTCGTGAAGCTGTTGTCGAGACACAGTCGAGAGCATCGTGCAGGAGATGACAAGCGGCGAGTTCCTTGAGCACGACGCGTACCTGCTCCTTGAAGAGGTCATGATCCGCATGGCTGGCGCGTACTGCCCAGAAGCTCCAACACGGGCGACTACAGCGTCCACAGACTCGCCGCCCGCATCCCTCTCGTCGTACGTGCTCGGTACAGAGAGCGCGTCGACTCCACTGTACGACCAGATGAACAGCATCCACAACCACATCCTCGGTCGGTGCGACCCGCCACTCGCGCGCCACTTGTCGTCGCTCAAGATCGAGCCGCAGATGTTCTCGCTGCGCTGGGTGCGAGTGCTGATGTCACGCGAGTTCGAGATGCCGCAGGTGTGGCACGTCTGGGACGCGATCTTCGCTCTCACGCCGTGCGACTTCACGTTCATAAACTTGCTGTGCGTCGCGGCGGTGCGAGAGTTCCGCGACGAGATCCTCGCGGCTGAGGACGCGACGGGAGTGCTGCTGTGCTTCCGCGACATCTCGGAGCGGGTCGACGCCGATCGTCTCGTGACCAACGCGCGCGAACTCTACGAGGCACTGATGATCGCTGCGGCCGTGGAGGCATCGAGTCGCCATTACGAGTGGGAGTGAGTGTCGTCGCGCTTGCAGCCAGCCAAGACACACACCGATCCACACCTCCTTGCCGATATCAAAAAGTGTACACATGAGCGACACGTGGTTGAAAGCGCTTCTCAGCGGTGCTGCTCGCTGTCACCGCACAGCACGCATGTCGTTCGTCTATTTCTTCTTTCTGGCTGCGCCACCGGTGCCGCTCTTCCCCTTCCGCCCGACCGTGGGCTTGCGACCGAGGAGGTTGTGCTGCCCTTTGCTCTGGAACGGCGTGCGCTTCGGCAGCGCACTCTTCTTCTCGCCCGAAGCAGACGCCGCCGGCTGCTTCCACTCCGTGCGCGGCAGGTCCGTGCGCACCTCGATCATCTTTTCCTCGATCGGGATCATCTTCTTGTGCGCCGACTGAGGAAGCAGCAAGCGACACCAAGGTTCAGTCACTCCGTCGTCGTACCAGCTCTCAAAGGTGCAGAGAGAGAGTGAGAAAGTGAGCGAGCCACGTACGAAGTCCGTGCGGAACGTGATCATGCTCTCGAGCTTCTTGCGGTTGTAGAACGTGCCCCTGACGTCCACGAGGTAGAACGCGCGGTGGTTGGCGATCTTCATGATGATGTTGTTCGACATGTTGGGGTTCGCCGACACGAACGCCGCCGGCACATCAATCGGCTTGCCGAGATCCTGGGAAGCGACACGCACTCGAGCGCTGTTAGACTCCAGTCTGTCATACATCACTTTCGTCGCAGCACTCGATGAGCCCCAAGACGAACCCCGAAGAACTTGTGCGTCGTGATGCGGAGCTTGTCGCCGCCGCCGACTACCGAGATGCGTGCCACCGCTCGCTACAGCAGCGACGCAATGCCAGAGAAACGGTGTCAGTACTCCCACGCTTCTGCTCTGCATTGATGCAGTGGACGCCGCAGCACAACGTACGCGAGCATGGAAGCCGATGAGGAACGCCAGCATGATGCTCGAGCCGAAGCCGAGTGTCGACCCAAAGTCGTTCGTGATCCACGACAGCGCCGTCGGCTCGCCCAGCGTCTGCGGCAGCACTAGCACCAGTCCACCACAGCACGATGTCCTGTCAGCTACGGCCTCCTCTCTACCTTTGAACCCATCCACTCCAACAAGGTGCAAGTACGTACTCTCCGCCAGACTCTCCTCGTAGCCCTTGAGCCACGACCAAAACGCGATCTGCAGCAGGACACCCACCGCCACCACTCCTATCAGTCCTCCCAGACCCACTTTCTCCGACTCTCGAGCATCCCTTGCTGTTCCCGTACATGCGCGAGCGATCCCGCCGACAGGATCCCGAAGTAGCCCTACGATAGCCATCACCAGCAGAGGTCAGGATGCGGACGCTGCTATCTCAGTACACTGCGCCGCGTGCCTTGCGCGGGTACTCGTAGAGCACGTCGCCGTTCTTCTTGTCGCCGCGCTCCGGTTGGTTCTGCAGCACTTGGTCCCAGAGCTTCGCGTTCGTGAGTGGCTCGTCGGTCGGCGGCGCCGCCGGCGGTGCAGGGCTGCCAGTCGTTTTCCACTCGAGATATTAGTCGGGTAATCCGCTACCAGGCGAGCTACGAGCCGTAGGAAGCACGCACGCGGAGCTCATGCTGCGCGAAAGCAGCAGCAACGGCGATGACGTGCGCGCGGCCGAGCGGCCCGCGATGACGACGCCCAGCGGCGCACGGCGCGCGGCGAGCAGCATCGACATGCGAACGATTCGGATGTTTGGAGATGCGCGAAAAGCTCGAACTCGAATAAATACGATTTTTTGATGTGGAATGAGGTGATTCACTGCACCCGTGGCTCTCTCCTGCTGGAAGCTGTCCACGGAGCTCGCTACAAACCTGCTAGCTGGTGGCAGGTGGTGGCAGGGCCAGCTACTGCTGCAGTAGATGCGCAGCTCCCGCTACCTCATCCCGGCATGTGGGCCTCATGCTTGAGGATGGAACGCGTGTCACCCTTCTACCTCTCAATTGGTCGCTGTAGCATGCCACTTGTTCGCAGCGACAACACCAAAGGAATCGCTCCTGTGCTCCTTGCTTACTTGGCCACACCGTTGCAGTGTCTCCAGCGACTGCTGGCCACGCGGTTCGCGTACGTCTTGAGCACTATGAAGTTGCTTCCATTCGTGGCGCTCTTGGTGGCTTCGCAGAGTCAACCCTGTCGACCTCATGTGGAGCAGGTCGAATTGAATTCGCTATCTTGCCTTCGAAGGTGCGCCCTGCTGCCTACATCTCGCCAGTGCGCGTGCATACGGTGTTGCCGTTAGCATGTCGCCTTGCGCCAGTGTATCCGTTCGAGTGAGCTGCCTGCAGTTGGCAGTCACCGCAGCGCGCTCTGAAGACTCGTTGCAAACACGCGATAGAAGCAAGAGCAAATTGGCCACCAAAAAATCAAGGTGCTCCATCCGCTGGAACACGGTCGAACGAACAGTTGAACGAACAGTTCAAGGTCCTGATGATGGACTAAGAACTGGCAATCGCGCCAACGATTGCGTTCGGTGGATGCCGGCAGAGTGCAGCTCATCCAGGATGTCGACGAGCCGAATGGTGGACGCCGCTCAATGGAATGGTGGACGCCTCCCGTAGTGCGAGTAACGAGTACACACAGCAGTCGATGCCAGCGTGTTCACCCAGATTGCCATCTCAACCTGCCAGCGCACACGCGCACGCATGCGAGGCAAGGGTTGCTTTCTTTTTTGTAGACATGGAACTTCCGACGCGCTTGCTGGTCCTCTTCACTGGTTGAAGCAGCAGGTATCTACAATGTGATTATGATCCCTCGAGCGACTAATCGAGCGTGCAAGCTGTGCAACAATCGTGGATGATGGGTACATGCCGAGTCAGTGTGCGTTGGACACGTCATCACCACCGTCGCTCGTTCTCACTCGAACGCTGTCACGGAATGCAGCTCACGTCGGTGCGCACACGCTGCCACGATCACAATCCGATTCATCCCACAGGACCCACTACTCAATTCGCCATGAGCCTCACGACGCGCCAAGCCCCGAAGGCGCTGCAGCAGTACTTCAGCGCTGCATGCAGCCTTGAGGTACGCAGCGCGACCGCCACAAAGCCACCGCCTGCAGCGCAGAGAAGCTCGCAGAGCAAGGCGGAAGCCTCAGCGCACCGGCGCCATCACCCATACGCGCAGCCGGCGTGGAAACAAGGAAGCAGCCAAGAGCGAACTCCTTCGTCGTCGTCGGTGGCATCGACGACGTCCTCGCGGAGTGCGGAGCAACCCAGAGCAGCACCTTGTGCGAGTCGACTTCGTCCCCGCATCTCAAATGCCCAAAACGAAGACAAGCTCCTGCCGCGCGCTGCGTCTTGCCAACAAGCCGAAGAACGCCTGCCCCACCTCGACCTCACAGCCGAAGATCTGCAGGTACTAGCGTCGATTCTCTGTGTGGACGAAGACGAGAACGTCGTGCGAGAGCCACACGAGGAACCCCGCGCAGCGCGATGGTGATATCTGTTCCAATCAAGCAAACGTATACATATAACAGACTGTTCATTGCATCCATCGGTCGTGCCGCAGGCGAAAGAGGCAAGGCGCTTGTGGCGCCGAGCTCGCGTCTCGAACCTTGCTTGACTGGTGTTGCACACAGAGACATGCCATGCCACTGACAGGCGTCGCCGTCGTCGTCGTCGATGCCAGCCATGCAGTGTTGCTCCACCCAAAGCGGTGTCCGAGTGATTTGATTTGGCAGAAATTATGATCGATGACGTGTTGCCATCCTTAACTTCCCTGCACCTTGTGCGTCTGCTTTGCCACGCTTTGCCTTTAGGCTTTGCGCCACCACGCAACACTCGCTCGCAACGCACGCTCACTATCCTCTCGTGCATGATATCCCATGATAGATGGTGTTGCCACTTGTGGGCAACAGCAGAGCTCCATCATGAGATTTCCAGTGCGGGTACGTGGGGGAGTGCGCATGTCCGGGTATGGCTAAAGGGATGCGGCTATGGCTAAAACGAGTGCGGCTATGGCTAAAGCAGCGATGGCTGGAAGACAGCGAGGTATAGCAGCGCCGCGAAGACCCTCCATCGGGATCACAGAAGCACAAGCTAAAACTTGTGCAGTTTTGAATGCGACAAAAATCCCAGATACAAAAGCACCAGATTTCTCCAACAATTCAGAAAAGAATTCAATACAAGGATCCCGAGCTACGACCTCCAAGAGCTCTGAGCGAGCGCTCTCGGGAACGCCAAGTCGAGGAGAATCACTCACCCACTGCACCTGATTGAGCGCTCCAACACTCCAGAGAGCGCGGTGCGACTTGCTGTCGGCTTGGCTACACTTTCGAGCAGCGGACCGGAGCCACGCATTGCCCATGATTTGAGTCTTCGCTGCCGGTCACACAGCCGCCGATCTTCTCGGCACTACACAAGACACGACTACATCAAGCGGTCGCGATCACTTCCCCGCACATGTGCGCACGAGCGACCGCCAAACGCAACGTTAGTGCTGCGCTGCCCCTCACCTCCTCCAACTCTCATTCCCCAACTCGCCTTGCACTACGCAACCAATAGACCACACCACCGCGGAGACCAGAGCATGCACATGATGTTCGTCGCCCAGATCCCGAACGCGCAGGCCACGCACCAGTACTACGACATTGCGCGCGGCATCCAGGCTAGGAAGAGCGACCCGCGCTGCGGATACCCGAGCAAGCGCTGCGAGAACCCGCGAGCAGTCAAGCGCACCGGCGACCTCCACCGCTTCTGCGAGCACCACCGTCACCAGGCGAACGAGAACCAGCGCAAGCGCGAGCGAAGACGCCTCGAGCAGCAAGCGCAGGAGATGCTGACGATGGAGGCATACATGCAACAGCTGAACGAGCAGTACGACCTGCTCATCCAGGAAGAAGAGCACTCCCACATCAACGACCCACAGCCCTCCGAGCTGCTCTCAAACCTCGACCTGGACGAGGAGGATCTGCGCGTGCTCGCAGCGGTGCTCTCGGTCAACGACGACGACGACTCGGAATGAGGGCTCGTGCGCGAGCATTCGTCCTCCCCTCAGCGGAGCCGATTCCAGTAGAGCTGCCGAGTGGCGCAGCACGTGTAGAATACTTGCAAGACAAGAAGAGCCCCAGTTGCAGCAACAGTGGAGCGACGAAGGTCTACGTTCTGATAAATGCACCGGCGTTGATCAAATGACCCTCGCGCTCAACCGAGTCCACACCCTAGTATGCGTCCAGGTACTGATAAGTCGCCTCACATGTAGTCTCACCACTATGTGTAGCCAATGTACGCGGCAACCTGCCGTCGCAGTCAGCCGTACTGACTGATCGCGATGTCCTTAGGGATGCGGTCCTCACAATCGTGAGCGCTACGAGCTGACCATCGAGCTGCTGCTGGGACAGTCGCACGGTGGTGAACCACATTAGACAGTCGTCTCCTGCACAGCGTGGAACTCAGTCTGCAGCCACGCTCTACCCCGTCAGCCAAGCCATTCTACTGGTGCTGTAGAGCACACCAAGCGAGGGTGCTTCAGCGTGTCTGCACGCATCCATCCACCTCAGTTTCCTTCACTCGCGGACGTGCGCAGCAGCATTCACTTGGGCTGCGAGGCTGGAAATGGATAGACTGGTGCTGCCTTGGACTTTGGGCGCGTCGAAGATCGCATAGACCCGCAAACGGCACGAGGTGATGGCGATTTCGGAGCAACGTAAAAGTCCCACTCTCGATGACACGTGTGGCTCGACGCGATCTGATACATCCCTGTTGCTGATGCGCCCCCGCTTTTCGTATACAAACGATAGGTTAAATGTCCGCTGAGTCGTTCGTCGAAGCATCGACTCTGCACATCCTCCTCTGATCAACCAAAGTTCGCGAAAGCTGAGCCACACATAGCGACTCAACAGCGTGTGGCGGCGCGCTCATGCTTCTTCCTGCCATTCTCCGCGCGACGTTAGGGCGTTCATGCGCGTTGAACTGCTCGTTGATTCGACTTGGTAGAGCAAGTGCCAGTGCGTACCATGGATGTGTGTCTCGAGTGATGTCGGTTGTCTGCAACACACCTTGAAGCAAACGGATAGAGGAGGTGACTACCGAGGACACTACAAACCATGACCTCGGACATCAAGATGCTGACATCCGAGGTCATGGTTTGGATGGATACAACGTCGCACCTGTAACCTGACCCTGTTGCGGTTCCGACCAGAATCGATTTGGATCGTTGCTCTGCGCCATGAGCTTCAACGTACAGTGATGCGCTGGTGCTTGAGCAAACGCTGCGAGACCCAGCGAGTGATCAAGGTGAACAGTGTCCCGCACCGCTTTTTCGACGACCGCCGTATGCGCGCGAACCGACACCAGCGTCGGCTCGAGGAGCACCACCACGAGAATCACCGCCGTCTACAGCACAGCAGCAAACGATGTTGTCGGTGGGGACGTCCGTTGCCTTCTCGACTTCTTTGGTGGAGCGGACTCTCTTCCGGACCGCCAAGAGTTTGTGGATCGATACACCGGCCCTGGGGAAGTGGCGACACCGGTCTGGCGCCAGCGCAAGTGACTCGAGTCTCTCTTCGACGAAGTTCGCCAACTCGCCGACCGCATCGTCGAACCGACTTCGTCCCTCGCGGCAGCGCGGGCTGGGCCACAGGTCCGCTCGACACTACCGATTGACGTGCAGCAGAACAACCGCCTCCACCTGTTTCCCCAGCTTCCAGCTTCAGCCCTCAGGTCAGTGTTCAAGATCGCGATGACACCAAGGCAGCGTGTGCATCCGCTCGTAGATCTTCTCAGTGACCAGAACCCGAAACTCGTCAGCTCGTGACGGGAGTTTGACGCTGACAACCGACGCCTGCTGCTGCCTGTGTATCACGACTTCCAACTGCGCCTCACGTACCGACTGCTCCCAGTCGGTAGCCGCTTCTCCTTCCTCCAGCACCAGCGACCCGACATCACGATCTGCCCGTTCCCGGGGTGTGACGCAGTCGAGACCAAGA
>JAASGU010000335.1:0-23549 GCA_023334365.1 Globisporangium acanthophoron
CGTCATCGTCGTCGCCGTCGTCACCGTCCTCGCCCTGCGCTTCATCCCCTCCATCTTCGTCGTCGTCGTCGTCATCATCATCGTCGGACTCGTCATCGTCGTCATCGTCGTCGTCGTCCTCCTCCTCGGCGCGCGAGAGCGGCACGATCCCGGCGTCGCCAAAGCTGTCGCGCCTGTGTCCCGGGTTTGACGCCGCCAACGCGGCGTTCTTCTTTGCAACGCGACGCTCAGCTTCCTCCAGCTCGCCGCGCAGGATCGTCTGCACCGCAGCGTCCGCTTCCTCCCAAGTCTCAAACTTCTTGAACTGATCCTTCAGACTCGCTGACAGCGCCTCGAACAGGTCCACGACCACAAAGTCCGTCTCCAGTGGGATCTCCGTCTTCGAGAAGAGGTACCGCTGGAAGAACGTCATGAAGCGCACCAGCCGAGTTTTCGAGATGCCGCGTTCAGCTCCCGACGACGCGGATGACGCACCGTTGCTCGCCTCGATCAGAGCGCACACGAGTCGGATACGGAAGACGTCCGTCGGAGTGTCGACAGCGCTCGGCACGCGCGGGTCGTACCGCATGTCAGGAACGAGCTGGAAGCGCCGCTTGATATCCTGGATGGCAGTCGCCGATAGCTGCTGCTGCTGGGTTGGTGTCGACGCGCTTGAGCTGTTGCTGTACTCCGGAAGCGTCAGAAGGTCGTGCGAGTGATTGACGATGAGGTACAGCGTCTCCAGCACCACATTCATGTTCACGAACGCACAGCTGTAGAGCTCACCCAGGAGCTTCACGACGCCAAGACTGTGCTGGTGCTCGCGATAGTCGTTGACCTCCAGCCCGCGCCGAACTAACTCGAGCACCTCGTCGATCAGCAGCACACCGAGTTCGTCGTGGTAGCGCGAGAGTCCCTTCACGACGTCGCACACCAGCTTCATGTGCATCACCTTGCCCTTCGTCACCTTCAAGACCGCCTTGAGCACATGCGCGGTCGTGCTCTTGTCCTGCCACGGTAGCTTCCGCAGCGTCTTGACGACTTTGTTCACGTTCGTGTCGTCCAGCTCGCGGTACAGACACTTCATGACAAAGAGATAGAGCGGGGCGTACTGCTTGACCGCGCGCTCGACGCGCTCAGGCGGCTTGCACATGTAGTATGCGTTCTGCACGAGCGTCTCCGCCTGCGGGTCCAAGTGCTTCGCGGCCTTGAGCTTCATCATGATGGTCAGGAAGTTCTCTGCGCGCACGTGCGTGTGCTTAGAGCAGTAGAGGTAGCGGCCGCAGTTCTCGAGGAACGTCGTCGCGACGAGCACGTTGTGGCCCTGGAAGTCGCTGAAGCACTTCTTGAGGCACCGGAAGCCGACGTTCGGCGGGCATATCTTGAACTTGGTCAGCTCCGCGAGGAAGCGAATGTTCTTGATCTTGGACTCGAGGCGGAACTGGTTGCGCTTCTTGATGTGGTGCGTGAACTCGTTCACCAGCAGCGTCACGAGCTCACCGCCGATGTCCTCCTTGAACACGCTCTGCAGCGTCGCCACGAGCCGCGCGTAGTACGGCAGCAGCTCGAGGTGCGTGCGCGGCACAGCGAAGAGCGTCTTGATGAGGCGGTTGCGGTTCGCCTTCGAGTTGCGGTAGCAAAAGTCCACTGCGGCCTTGTCGCATCGGTCGCGGTTCACGAGATCTTCGAGCGAACTGAAGAACGAGTCGTGCTGGTGGTTGTAGCCAGCCGTCGTCGTCGTCCCCGTGCTGCTGGTGGTGGTGGTAGCTCCAGGCGCAGGTGACGGGCTCTCCTTCGACTCACTCTCGCGGTTGAGTTCAGCTGCCCCAGCCGCCGACGACTCGTTGTCGTCATCGACGTCGCCCTCCACATCGCCGCCACCATCGTCCGCATCGCCTCCATCTTCGTCCGCATCGTTCTCTGCTTCTGCCTCTTCGTCTGCCGCAGTGGCTGGCGTCCCAGCGCTCACCTCTCTCTTCTTCTTGAGCTCTGCGACGTCCGCCTCCGACAGCCCCAACACGACCGCTGGAACAAGCACCAACAGATCCGGTAGGTCCTCGTAGAACGCGCGTGTGTCCTCGTCGTCGAACGGGCTGTCGGCGCGCATGGCGCGGGAGCTGCCGTCGCCCTCCCACACCAAGATGCCGCCGCCGTTGAGTCCGCCGTCGTCGCGGGCGAGCGGGAGCGGAGGAACCTCTCTGTCCAGCGCGTCCGCGAGCGCATTCACACTCGTCTGCAGCTTGTCGAAGAGCAGCTTGGCGCTCTCGAGCTCGTGCACGTGCTGATCCGAGATCTCGCCGCGGTTCGCTTCTTCGCGCTCGTTGCGCGCCTCGAGCTTCACGAGAGCCACGTGCTGCGCCAGGTAGAATTTGCAGACCATCTCGTACGCGTCCGAGAAGGCCGCGAGCGCGTCTCGCTGCAGCGCGCTCGGCACGAGCGCGTGGAGCCGCGCGATGAGCGCCGTGCACTCCTCGCCGAGCTGCGCCTCCGCGTCCTTGAGCTTCTTCGGGCGCACACCGAGGAACTCGACACCGACCGACTTGGCAAAGCTCACGAGTAGCGGCACCTCGAGCTGCGCCGACGCAGCAGGCGCGGTGCCCTTGAGCCGCATCTTGGTCGGTGCGCCGCCCTCGCGCCGCGCGACGCGCTGGACAATGCCGACGACCACCGACGCGTCGTCGAGCACGCCTGCGAGGAAGAGCTCGCTGAGCAGGCGCAGCAGGATGCGGCGCTTGACGAGCTTCGTCTTGTCCTCGGCGCCGTAGGACGCGTCGAAGACTGCGACAAGCGTGCGCTCGAGCGCCGGCGCGAAGTCCTCGTAGCGCTGGTGCAGCAGTGCCGCCACGCGCACGGCCGCGGGCACGTCGACAAGCTTGAGCGGCGCGTCCGCGAGCGCCGTGACGCACTCGCTCACGTAGCGCGTGAGGTTGAGCTCCGCCACGTCGCGCAGCAGCGACTCGGCGGTGGCGTCCGAGAGCATCTTGAGCTTCTTCACGAAGGCGCCGGACTTCTTGATGTCCGCCTTGAGCTTCAGCGCGCCGCTCGCCAGCTGCGCGCGCAGCGCTGGCGCCTCCGCGTTCTGCGCGCGCAGCTGCTCGCGCGTCGCCAGCTGCCGCCGGAGCTCCTCGACCAGGGGCTGCGCGCCGCCGCCGCCGTCGCCCTCGCGTTCCATTGCTTGGCGATGATCTTGGCGAGTGGTCTCAAAGTGTGGATGCCAAATATCTTGAAGTTTGTATGCAAGTTTGGCCAAAGTCAAGAACAAAGTCTAGGTTTTCTTCAAGGTTCGCAATCTACAAAAACAAGCTAGAGTCTATCTAGAGACCGCTTCGAGCAGCGGCGAGCTCCTCTGGCGTCTTGCGGGACATGCGCTTCACGAACTCGTACGACGTGATCACAAGCACACCCGACGGCACGTTCGCCAGCACGCGCTGCAGAGCAGACCAGAAGAGACCGCCCGTCAGTATGTGCACTCTCTGTCTACCTCCAACCGCCATCAAACGCACCGCGGAGACGCCCGTCATGAGCCCTCGAGGCCCGTCGCGCTGCATAATGTACTTGAACGTGTCGATCGCGCCGTACTGCGTGTACACCTGCGCCTTCGTGCGCACAATGTCCATCGGGTTCGTGCTCACGGCAGTGATGAAGCCTGCGCTCCCGCCGCTCAGAGCCTGGGAGGCGACTGCGCGAGCACGTGGGAGAGTGACGACACCAGTTCAGACTCGCACACACCACCGACGACCACCACAACGACGTCACACGAACCACTCGCACGCACCTTGGTTCCAGAACGGGTCGATTTCCAGCTTCGCGAGCTGGTTGTAGTACACGGGGACGAGAAGCCCGTACGTGCCCCACCAGATCGCGGACGACGGCGCGTACGTGGCGATGGACGCCATGTACCCGCGGTAGAAGCCACGCAGCCCCTCGGCGCGGTACACCTGCTTGGTGACTGAGAGGAAGCCGCGCGGGCGCTCGCGCGTCTGGCGCACGTCGCGGCCCTGCCCGTCGATCATCATGCGCTGCGACACGATGTCGAGCGGCACAACGATCGTCTGCGAGACGAGCGACGCGCACGCGCCGCCAGCGAAGTTCGACGCCTTCTCTCCGAACTGTCGTGGTGGAGTGCAAGTGCGGACGTCAGCATACAATCTAGCGCCATGCACTCGCATATAAACACACCTGCGTGCGGTCGAGGAAGAGCTTGCGCGCAAGCTCGTAGACCGAGATGTACACGTTGCCGGTGAGCACGTTGGCCGTGCTGGCGCCGAAGCCCTTGTAGAATCCCTTGAAGCCCTCCTGGCGCGCGATCTTGCGAAAGGCGTCGAAGGTGCCAGTGTAGAGCGGCTGCGCGCGCGACTGCACCTGCAGCCGCGTCTTCACGAGGTTGCTCGGGTACACGGCGGCGCGCACGGCCAGAAACATCGTCGGCCCAAGCACGAAGTACCGGCGCTTGTCCAGCTCGTCCCACGCGATGTGCTCCAGACCAGCGGGCACATTCGCGGCAGAAACAGCGGCGGCGAGCGCTTCCTCCTCGTCAAGCCCCATGATCGGTTGAGCTGGTGGTTGAGTCGACGCACTTTGCGCGATTGATGCAGTGTGTGCACCACACAAATTTATCCATCAAAATACGAGTACCAGGAAGTTGGAACACAGTACCGAAATTTCGGTACAGTTGATATTCCTTGTGATTGGGTGTCTTTTCGTTGCGTCGCTGCGCGTCAGAGTTGGATACCAAACGCGATTCCCACGAAAGCATACTCAAACGCAGTCAACACGAAGACAAAGGGCAATTATCATCACAACTCCCCTGCTCACATCCGCTTTCGCTGCTTCCGCAAGGCATATGCCGCCGCTGGCTGCCTGTGCCGGCGCCGGCGCGAGCATGAGCTGACAACGAGCGCGATCATTTCTTCAAGCGCCGCCTGCGAGAGAAAGGGGCTCTTCATACCCACACACCAGAATGGATGCCACCACCAGCATGCGCGAGCCGGACGAGGAGCTGCACACATACGACGACACCACCGACGGCGAGGAGCTCGACCACTTCGACGTGCACCACGTCCCGCGATCCACAAGGCCGCCGCCACGGGTCGCGCCACCTGCCGGCAAACGCGCGCTCGTGACGGCCATCGACGACGGGCTGCTGGACGTCGCTAAAGTGCTCATCCACTTCGGCGACCCGGCGCTGCTGCACGAGCAGGACGCGCTCGGCCGCACGCCGCTCTTCGCCGCCGCCGAGATCGGTCACGTGGACGTCGTGGAGGCTCTCGCGGACCGTGGCGTGTCACTGACCACCAAGGACTCGCGCGGCCGCACACCGATGCTCGCTGCCACCGAGAATGGCCACGCACACGTCGTCGCGGCGCTCGCGGACCTCGGCGTGTCGGTCACCGCCACGCACGCGGTCGGCAAGACGCTGCTGTTCGCGGCCGCGAGCTGCGGCCACGCCGCCGTGGTCCGCGTGCTGCTCGCCCACGGCGCGGCGGTGCACGCGCGCGACGCGTTCGGGAAGACGCCGCTGCTGTGCGCGGTCATGAACAACCACCTCGAGGTCGCGGAGGTGCTGCTGGCGGAAGGCGGCGCATCGGTTGACGACCGCGACGCAGAGGGCCAGTCATGTCTGTTCTACGCGACCCACGCGGCCGTGATCGAGATGCTGTTGCGGCGCGGCGCGGCCGTGAGCGTGAGCGACAAGACCCACGAACGCACGGCGCTGTTCGCCGCCGCCGAGCGTGGGAGTACCGCCATCGTCGAGGTGCTCGCGAAGCACGGCGCCGCCGTGAACGACAAGGACAAGTACGGCGAAACGGCGCTGTTCCAGGCGGCGCGCTTCGGCCACGTCGACGCCGCCCGTGCGCTGCTGGACGGTGGCGCGTTCGTCCACACGAAAAACAAGGCGCAGCGCACGGCGCTGTCGTACGCGGCGGCGGAGGGCCACGCAGCCGTCGTGGCGCTACTGGTCGAGCGCGGCGCGTCCGTACACTCGCACGACAAACTGCGGCGGACGCCGTCGTTCTACGCCGCGGAAGGCGGCCACGCGTCCGTCGTGCGCGTGCTTGAGACCCACCGAAAGTCGCTCGAGGGCAGAGCGGACGCTGAGCAGGCGGCCGATCCCACGTGCCGCGTGCAGTGACGCCATGCGTGGACGCCAAGCGTGAACTACTTATACTCAATGTGTGACCCTCTCTCTCTCTCTCTCTCTCTCTCTCTCTCTCTCTCTCTCTCTCACTTCCCTGCGACCAGCGAGTCGCGCAGCGACTGCATCATCGTCTCGCACCACTTGGCCATGTTCTCGCGCACGTCGCGGATCGCCGCATTCGAGACGGGGAACTCGGGCCGGTGCAGCCGCGTGTACGACCAGCGCGTGAGCACCACAACGAGCTTCTCCGCGTCTCGGCCGCCCGCCCTCGCGCTCGGACTCTTGTCCATGAACGACGTGAGCTGCAGGATCAGACTCGTGTCCTTGCGCACGCGCTCCTCCGGACGGTACGGGTACAGCTCGTCGTCGTCCACGAAGTCGCTCGCGATGAGGCCGCAGGCACCGCCGCGCTCGTCGCGCTCGACGAACTCGGAGAACAGCACCGTGTTCGTCTCGACGAGCAGGTTGTTCCCGGCCGTGCCCACGAGACGGTTCTGGTACACGTCCTCGCCCTGCACGTCGTCGTCCTCACGGATCGTGACGTGTCCGAGCTTCTCCGTGATGCTGATCTCAATGTGCCGGTAGTAGTACTGCAGCGTGTCGTACACCTGCCGCACGCTCTCCGCACCTTCGAGCTGCAGGTTGCTGCAGCGCACGACGCAGTAGTCGCCGTTCGGCGCCTCGAAGCGCTGGTCCTCCGCGAACGGCTTGCGCGGGTCCAGCGCGCCGCAGCGCCGAGCGAGGAACTCGCGCGAGGTGCGCAGCCGCGCGTCCTTCATCGCCGCGAGCGCCGCGACGCGCTCGTGGCGCACGGCTCCGAGCCGCACGGGCAGCGCGATGGGGCTGACCACCTGCGTCATCTGGTGGGCAACCGGTGAGTTCTACATTAGCCGCCACATGCGCAGACTTGAGCACGCACCCCGATCGCCGAGAAGAGCATTTGCGCGTCCACGAATTGCGCCAGCTGCTGCTGCAGCGCGCCCTGCAGTACGTCGGCCGCGAAGCTCTTCTGCGCCGCCGTCTGCGGCAGGAGGCGGCTCTCGCTGTCGCCGCCGAGCGCGCGCCGCTTGAGCTTCTCCATCTGTAGCTGCAGCTGCGCCATCTCGCGCAGCAGCTGCTGCTTCTCTTCCTGCACTCGTTGCGATTGCAGCAGCGCCATCGTGAGTCGCATGTAGTGAGAGCAGCTGCAGCAACGAGAGAGAGAGAGAGAGCGGTCACCTTGCGCAGCGTGTGGGTGGACTTGCGGCTCTTGCGCTTCGGCGGCGGCGACGCGGATGCAGAGACGGCGCGGCGCTTGAAGCTGCTGCTGCTGCTGCTGGCGACGACGCGCACGCCCGCGTCCGAAGACGCCGGCGACGCCGGTGACGCGGAGGTCGTGTCCTCCTCGTTCAGCATGAGCTCCATGCTGCTCTTCAGGTGTGATTGATTACGGATGTGCTTTCAGGAGGTCAAAGCCTCCTCACTTGGATAAAGTATGCTAATAATTTCAAAGAACTTTGACTTTCGCGATGTCTAAGACCAGAGCACTATTTTCAGTGCATCGCCTCTCAAGAAGACCGCCCGCCACCACCACACAAGCAAGTACTGCGCCACCATGAAGGCCGAGGCGACGACCACCGCCGCCCACGACCAGCGCGCCGCCGCCAGCCGCGCCCACAGCGGAAGCGTGTTGGGCGAGCCGCCGGCCGCCAAGGCGCACGTCCGAGCGCTGCTGGAGCACGCGCGGCTGCAGGCGTCCGACGAGCGGCCGCGCTGGCGCCCGAACTCCGCGACGACGACTGCAACTGCGCCGCTCTACGAGCCGAAGCGCGAGCCCAGCGACAGCTACGACCTCCATGCTCACTACGACGACCGCCACTATGCGAACTACGATAGTTACGACAGCTATGACGATCGCCGAGCGAGCGAACGCCACACAGAGGATGCCTACCGCCCTCGCTACGACTACGACTACGACGCGGACCGCCACCGCGCGTACAAGGAACCGACGCAGGCGTGGGGCGGCGCGCGTCCGTTCGCGTACCGCGCAGAGCCGCCGAGCGCCGCATACGCGCAGGCGTCGCCCCCGCGGATGGAGCACGCGCCGCGGCGGAGCTCAGCGGACCATGTGCTCCCACCGTCCGCACCACCACCAGCTGCTCCCTACTACCAGGACGACGACCTCCACCATCACTACCAGCCCCAACAGCAGCACTATCAGCAGCAACACTACCAACAGCAGCACTACCGACAACGCTCTCACTTTGAGCGCGAGCAATATACCAGCACCAGCACCGCCGCCATCACCACCACTAGACGCCATCAGTACAACGAGGCAGACGATCTCGACGACTCGGATGGCCGCGTGGTCGTGCACCTCCAGGAACCGCGCTCGCCCCCTTCGCACCACCACCACCGCCACCACCGCCACCCACTCAAGTCGCACCGACAAGAGTCGTCGTCGCACCGGAGCACCTCGAACTCGTCGGTCCAGTCGGCTACCTCGATCGACAGAGAAGCTCTCGACGACGACGAATACGAGGAGCTGCACCACCGCGGCGTGGTGCACCAAGACGCCAGCGAGGAAGAAGACGCTGACGATAGCGACGAGTACGTCTACGAGCCCAGCACACGCACAGAGAACCTCTCGCACCTCACGCCCGACGTCTACGAAGACAACGAGCTGCACAGTGACTTTCGCCACATGCTGCACATGCTGATCCCCACGAACGCGTTCGGGTGCCTCGTGGGCAACCGCGGCGCGATCATCCGCAAGATTAACGCGCAGACCGGCTGCACACTCTCGATCCGCGACGGGTCCGCGTTCTCGCTCGAGGACGACACGGAGCACCGCGTGCTGCGCATCTACGGCAGCCCCAAAGGCATCTGCCTCGCGCAGCACCTCGTGATCGCCAAGATCCGCGCGCACCGCGCCAAGAAGCTGGACCCACTCTACACCCCGCTGACGCTGCACAGCGACGATGTGCTCATGCCGCTGCCGGACACCTCTGTCTCGAGGTCCTTGAGGAGCGTCGTCATCGCCGCCCCGAAGCAGAAGCGCGGCGCCAGCACGAACACGGTCGACGCCAGCACGACACAAGACGCAGGCACCGCGTTTGGGTCGGTCAAGTGGCTCTTGCGCTCGGACGACGTGGGCCGGATTATGGGCACCAACGGCGCGATCATGAGGGCGATCGCGCGCGACACGAACACAATGATCCACGTCACTCCGACCGTCGACATGCCGCGCGGCAGCAAAGAGCGGCTCGTGACGATCCTGGGGCCGTCGTCGGCCGACTTCGAGGCTGCGCGCGCCGAGATCGAGCGTCTGGCAGGCGGGCGCGCTGAGTCGCAGGCACTCGACAGCAAAGACAGTCAGTACTTTGCGATCCCCTCGGTCGCGGTTGGCGCGTTGATCGGGCCGCATGGCAAAACGTCTCGCTGGATCACCGAGCAGAGCGGGGCGAGGGTGCAGATCCCGCAGTCGGAGCACCTGCCGTTGGGCCACGTGAACCGCGTGCTGCACATGCAGGGCACGCGGAAGCAGGTCGAGCACGCGTACACACTGGTGCGCGCCAAGATCCGCAAAGAGCTCGAGCGGCTCGCAGTCGAGGACGACGAGGACGACGAGAACGACAGCTCCTACGTCGCTATGAAGATCATGATCCCGACCCGAATTGCGGTGCTCATGCTCAACCAGCGCGGCCGCCTCGTGCAAGAGATCTCCGAGAAGTCTGGCGCACACGCCCACTTTCTGCCGTCGCACGACGACGAGCTGCGGATCTGCCTGATCGCGGGCGCTCTCACGCCTGCGCTCCGCGCAGAGCGCCTGATCCTCCAGCTCGTCGCCGGCGATATGATCGCGACGAAGCGCAGTGGCGTCGGTGGCAGCCGCAGTGGAGTGCTGCCGCGCGAGAAGCGCAAGCGCAATGCCGCAGATGACAAGATGGACGAGAGAGACGACGATGACGACGATGACGACGATGACGGCGACGGTGATGCGCGGAGAACTACGCGAGGTGCGCAGCGCCTCACCGTTGTCCGCGGTGGTCACCCGAACCCCCGCAATAACAGCGGAAGACGCGGCGCTGCTCCTCGAGACAATCGCCGAACACAATCGACCACAAGAGCGAACGGCAAGCAAAGCGAGCGATCATCGGGCGGACGAGCAGGACAGCGCGCTCCCGGCCGGAACGCGAGAGCGCCTCGCAAGGATGAGGAGAAACCCGACATCATGGACAGACTGCAGGCTCCTCTCCAGTCTGCGAGGCACGTGGGCGCGAACAACAAGCGGCAGCGGTGCTAGGTGGGGAGGTGGAGAAGCAGACCCTCCGACTGACGATGTTGCTGTTCTCCAGCTGCGCCATCCACGGCAGGACAAGGAATCTCACCAGCATACACACTCCGTTCTTCCTTCGTAGCCACGATCGTTACCTCCGCGAGAGGAGTCCGGCGGCGGCGGTGGCGCACGCGATGACCGACAGCCCGAGGTACAGCGGCGCCTTGTCCATGTGCGCGTCTCCGTCGTCCTCGATCTCGCTGCCGCCAACGACGGTCGTTCTGCGTGGACGCTGCTGGTCGCGGAGACTCAACTCGTCTGTGCAGGTGTTGGCGGCGACCGTGCGGCGGCGGCGCGCCGGTGCGAACAGCCGCAGAAGAGGCGAGTTCGGAGGCTGGAGGGGCTGCGGTGCATCGTGCAGTTCCGACGGTGTGTTCGCGCGGCTCTCAGGTTCCGGGTGCAGCACGGCGGAGAGGCCAGTCGGAGGTTCGTCGGTGCGTGGCTGTCGACCGCAGTCTTCCTGCTCTGCTCTGCGCGCTTCGTCCGCCGCGAGGATGTCGGCGCACGTCACGGTCATCGACTTTGTTCGGCGCAGTGGCACTTCGGCTGCGGTGGATCCGCTCGCGAGCTGTCGGACCTGCTGCATCTGTTGACGCCGCAGCGCGCGGTTCTCCAGCTTCAGCGCTGCGAGCGACCGCTGCGCCTCGTCGAGCAAGTTCTCGAGGTCTCTCGCGTGCTGCTGCAGGCTGACGGAGCCGCCGTCGCTGTGCTGCTCGTCGTCGTAGTAGACACTGCGCTCCGCTTGCTGTTGCTCGCGCGCCTTGGCCAGCGCCTGCAGCAGCTCCTCGTTGTCCGTCCGCAGGCGAGCGGCGCGATTCTCGAGTACCTGCGCGTGCGTCCCGGCGGTGCGTCTGCCGTCCTCCAGGGACGCAACAAGCGTCTCGCGAGCGTCCAGCTTCTGCGCCAGCGCGTCCTTCTCGCTCTGCAGACGCCGCGTCACCAGCCGCAGGTTGTCGCGCGCAGCGAGCACATCGTGATGGTCGCCACGGAGCTGCGCATGCTCGGATCGGAGATCCTCCAGGTCTTGGAGCGCGACGTCGTGACGAAGTCGCAGTTGGTCGAATGCAGCACGAAGCGCCTCACGCTGATGCTGGAGCTCCTCGACCTCGAGCCGTTGCGTGCCTTGCTGCCGCTCGAGCTCCAGACAGCGGCGCTTGAGCTCGTTGTTCTCGTGCAGGGCGACGGCCATCTCGTCCCTGCTGTGCTGCGGACATTGTCTGGAGTCGTCGTGCACTGCTGGTGTCGAGACGCGCTCGTCTCGGAGATCGGCGCTCACGCGACGCTCGGGCTCCGTGAGTCCAAGTCGCTCTGCGAGCATCGTGTTCTCGGTCTCGACGCTCTCCAGCCGCTGCTGGCACGTGTGCAGGTGGTCGAGCAGCTCGGACGCCTCGTCCTTCGCCTCACCGAGCTGCTCAAGCAGCTCCTTCCCGGCGCTCGCAGCGAGCTGGAGGTCCGTCTGCTTCGCTGAGAGCTCCACGAGCGTTTGTGCGAGTGTGGCGCGCAGGAAGCACTCGCGAGGCGACGGGTCGTCGTCCGAATCTCCTCCTGCGTTGTCAGCGCTGCTGCAGTCGTGACGCTCGCTCTCAGCTGCGTTGTTGTCGTCTTGGTGGGAGTCGAGCATCCTTGCGAGGAGCTCGGAGACGTTTGCGACGAGCAGCTCGTCTCGGCGACCCTCGTCGTCCACGTTGCCGTCACCGTCGCCTTCGCTAAAGTCATGATTGTCGTTGTCGCTCTCGCGCTCCCACTCGAACGGCAGCTCGCCGCTCGTGCTCACGCTGCTGCTGGTGCTCACGTCGAGCGTCTTCGCGTCGCTTCCCCGCAGCGCGTTGTCGAGCGGCTGGTTGCTTCGCCGCCAGCCCAGCATGGTCATTCGCGCGCGTGTCTTTGCGAGTTGGAGGTCGACGACGCTTCGAGGAGGCGCGTGGGGGAGCTGACTAGTTCGCGAGTGAGAGAGTGAGTGGGCGAGCGGCTCCAACGCGCCACGCTCGACTCGAGTTCGCGTCCGGGTCGTTCCACGCGCGACTCGTCTTGAGAGTGAGCTCCATGCGTCACTTATCAATAGGACGAGAAGGTCGCCTGCGGAGATCGATCGATGGCGCACTTGAGTGCGTATCGCGCAGATCTCTTCCTGATGTCGTCTGTGGTTCGCGCTGATCTCTTGGTGACCTGCAGGCGCGCGCCACGGAGACGCCAAGCGGAGGCGGGACGAACTCTCCCGAGAGCGTGCGCTCGTGATCGCAGCGAAGACCGGGTACCCGTTCGACTTCCACGCCAAGCGAGCGCCGGCAGAGCGCGTCTCGAACGCGGTCGTGGCAGCCGAACCACCGCCGCTGATCCCGAACACGGACGTCAAGCGCTTCACGGCCGAAGAACTCGCGGAAGCCGTGCGTCTGTCTACCTGAACACCACTCCCAGAACGCAGTCTGATGCGCGTGAGCTGACAGACGACGACGAACTATCTACTTGCTACTCTCACTCTCTCTCTCTCTCTCTGTCAGGCGCGGCGGTGTGAAGCGCGCGTGCACTCGGCGCGCGAGAAAGAGGTCCACATGCGACGCGTGCAGTGGCAGCAGGAGCAGGAGCGGCTCCAGCGCAGCGAGCTTGCTGGTCACGAAGCGCCGGCGCTCGCCGCCAAACGACTGCGCGAGCACAAGCAACGCGCGCGGCTGGCGCAGGAGCGGAGCATCGACGCGCTCATCGCGCAGCAGCCGTCGTCCATGGAGGCCATGAACATCGCGCGTATGCTCTCGCCGCGCTTCGAGGAGCGCGTGGCATTCACGCCGGCGGTCGCGCGGCACTCGGTCGAGGACGAGCGCGTCAAGCACCTGCTCGCGAACACGCGCGTAGGCTCGTACTACCAGTAGCTAACATGACAGGTAGGCGATGAGAGATGCTAAGCGCTTCCGCTTAGACGAACGCCGTGTCCTCGGATGAACTCAATCGGCCTCGGATCGGGACCCATTGCGCTGCTAGAGCGTCAGAAGACGCCTCTCAGACTGTTGCGGTTCGCCGCGAGCGCATTGCCGTACTTGGTGTGCGCCGCGCTGCGTAGGTGCTTGTTGTTCGTGGCGTCGCGGGGCTCCAGCTCGCGCTCGTAGTAGTCCACTTGGCTCTGCGTCGCGTACCGACCCTCCATGTACATAGCATAGCGCTCGCTCTCGCTGGCTGCCGGTTCCTGCGAGTTCCACCTCGTCGCGAGCGAGTGGACTCTGCTGGGCGACGGCGAGCGCGCCGGAAACAACTGCTTCGTGTACTTGCGGTTGAGCTTCTTGGTCACGTGGAGCAGCTCTTCCTCGAGCTTCTGCCGACGCTGAGCGAGACGCCGAGTGTCGCTATCTCCATGCTCCGGTTCGCTCGGATCCTGCTGCTTGCTGCTGCTGGAACTCGACGTGGAGAGTGCGAGATCCAGCGCGTCCTTGCTGCTGCCGCTGATCGCCAGCGCCTCTAGGCGGAGCTGGTCGTGAAGGATGCGTCGAGGATGCGGGAGCGTCGGCGCTGATCGGGACGCGAACAGCGCGTCATCCTTACCGTCGGTGCGCACGAGGCGTCCGCACCGCAGCTTGCGGATGACCGGCGTCCCAGGTACGACGCGCTCCTTGGGGCGACCCAGGTGCTCGCCCAGCGTCGTGGTGTTCTGCACAGGCTTCCCTGCCTGCATCAGCAGCACACGAGGTCAGGACGACGATCCATATCATGTCCAGGCGAGTGGGTTCCTCCGAAGACACGCACCACGCGGCTCTGCTGGATGCCGAGTCCGGCTCGCACTTGCAACAGCATCTCGTCCCGCACCCGGCTCGGCACGTGGCGTGTGATGCTTCCAGAGTCCTGTTGCGTCTTCATGGGGCGCTTGAGCATGTCGAGAGTCGAGGCGCCGTCGCCGGTGACTCTCCGCGCGAACGCGTCCAGAAGCCCTTCGTCGCCATGTTCGCCTGGCACTGAAGACGACGGCGAGGCTGCCGTGGCACTCATTCTTGCGTGGGGCTCTCGCTCTTCTGGGTCCTCCCTCCGTCCATCACAAGCTCCCCATGTCTATTTGAGTATGAGGATGCAGTGTCCTGAGCGCTTTCCTCGAGACCAGAACGTCGCGGGGGGCGTGGATGCGCGTCCTCGTGACCCAGCGCTCGACGCGACCCTCGCGACCCGGGAGATGAAGTCACAATCACATCGACGCACCACCGCACAGCAGCAGCTCGCAACAAGTTTGCATCCGGGTCACTCGACGCGATGATGATCAAGCCGCTGCCGACGACGCGAGCTGGTCCTCCCGGCGCCCGCTCAGTCTCCACCAGCAAGCAGCAGCAGCAGCAGCAACGACCGAAGTCGCCCATCAAGAAACACCTCCAGAACGCTGCGAACGCGCAGTGGACGAGGCCAACGCCTGCAGCTCCGTCGACAACGAGAGCTTCGACAGAGATGCCAACCACCAGCTCTCCTGTCGTCAACATGGGAGCGCAGAGAGCTGCAATCATCCAGGTGATGCTCGGACTGCTCGACCAGGACCAGGAGACTGTGCGAGGCACGATCCCGATCCTCCAGGCGTTGACTCGGCTTCCTCTAGAGAACCTGACGACTCGCCGCGAGTGCCTCCTGCAGCTCCAGAGGCTGGAGCCATCGAACTCCAGTCCACCCAAGCGCCTGCAGCCGTACGACCCGCACTTCGACGCAGCGTCCGACATCCCGACTTCCGAGAGCGCCGACCACGACCAACGCAGCGACGACGCGCAGGTGGACGCCATGCCGCCGTCGTTCGTGTACGAGTACGACGATCCTCCTCTGTGTCGGACTTCGTCGTCGTCGACGCAGCCGAGTACTCAGACACCGGCAGGCAAGTCGAGGGACAGCGGTCGTGTCAAGAGCCTCAGCTTGCACCACTGCAAGGAGTTCCTACTCGCGTGCGCCAACGAGATCCACGAGCTCGACACCGAGAACCCGAACTTCGACTACGCGGAAGACACGGCCTCGGAGCCGCGGACCGCCCGCCGCGGTCTCCGCCAGCTGCTTGATCGCAGAACGCATGCTCCGCGCTCTGCCCCCGCCCGTGAGAAACGGCGAGCAGCTCCAGCGTTCGACTACGCGTCCACGGCGAGCTCGTCGGACGTGTCGGTGGTCACGGACGAGATGGACCACGACGACATCGAAGCCGACCAGGGATCCGAGTTCTCCGAGGTGCTGCGCCGCGCCGACTACTTGAGCGACGTCGACAGCGACGATCTCTCCTCCGCTGCGAGCTGGTCGCAGCCCGTGGCGGACGAGCGGTTCAACTCGGTGCACAGAGTCGGTGGCGCTCATGGCCGACAACTGGAGCTCCAGCGCCGCGCGTTCGACGCGCTCAAGCAGAACTGCGTCCAGATTCAGATGACGCGCACGCGCCGTGCCTTCCAGCGCATCAAGTCGCACGCGCAGCAGATGCGGCTCAAGCGCCTCGCGATGACCAACCTGCGCCTCGCGACGTGGCCGAGGCGCCAGCTGCTCGCACCGACCGCGACGAGCGCCAGCGCCAGCTCCTCGAGAGCGCTTCGAGCGAAGTTCGTGCTCTCGCAGCACCTCGACCTGGTCTTCGTCGTGCTCTGCGCCGTCCTGGCACAGACGCTGAGCTCGTGAGCGGCCACCACCACCCGCTGCCACACGCACCAGAGCATGCATCCATCCACCTCCCTTGCATTAAATTACCCGCACTCACTCTCTCCGCTTGCTGCCAGGTGGCCGTCTCCTTCTCCTTCTCCGCCTGCGTCGCCTTCTCCATATACTGCGGCGCTCGCCGCGGTGGCTGCTTCAAAATCGTCGCGCGCTGGCTGGCGCTCGACGCGTACGCACGAGAGCTCCCGTGCGTTCGTGCTACTCTCTCTCTCTCCTGTCTATCGGTAGTTGGCGGACGCGCGCAGCATCCCGTCGCTCTTGTCGGCCAGGAACGTGCCGCTCGGCACGACGCCAAAGTCCGTGAAGCGCCCCATGTCGGCGCCGCTCTGCAGCGCGAGCGCCACGTGCAGCGCGCGCAGCCAGTCCTTCATCTCAGCCTCTGAGTACGCGGCCAGCAGCACGCGGCGACCGCCACGCCCGCGCACCGCGAAGCGCCACACGGTCGCGTGCGCGCCGTCGTAGACCGAGTCGCGCGGCATGATCTCGACCGCCTTGGGCGAGCAGTGCGTGAGGTCAACCTCGCCGCGCCGCCGCCCGCGCTCCTCGCGGAAGAACGCGAGCTTGCTGCCTGTGAGCACGACGTGGCGCACCTTCCAGCCGCCGCTCGAGCCGCCGGCGCCGCGCAGCAGGCTGAAGCCCTGCTTGAAGAGCAGCCCGCTCTTGAGCGGCGCCGAGCGGTCCAGACGCGCCGCGGAGAGCATCACGCTCTCGCGCGAGAGCTGGAAGCCCTGCTCGTCCACCACAAGCGTGCGCGCGAGGCGCTCGGGCGCGCGTGCGCCGACGAGGATCGCGTCCACGTCGTTGTCGTCGCCGTCGTCGTCCATCTCGAGCAGCGGCACCTCCTGGGACGCGGGCATCGACATGAGCGCGAGACGCTCGTCGTCACCAGCGTCCCACTCGTCGGCGCTCTCGCCGTAGTCGTCGTCGTCGTCGTCGTCGTCGTCGTTCACATCGTCGACGTCCGCGTCCGTCTTCTCCGTCGTGCGCAGCGATGACGTGGTGCTGCGTCCGCCGCCGGCCGCCAGCAGCGTCTTAGTGAGCAGCGGGCGGCCGTGTGCGTCTCGCAACCCGTAGTCGTTGTCGTCATTCTCGCCGTAGGCGTCGTCGTCGTCGTCGTCGTACCGAGCTCCGTAATGCTGTTGCTGCTGCTGCTGCGGCTTGTGCACCGCGTGCGCCATGGCGGCGAGCATCTGCGCGCGCTGCGGGTTCGGCGCGCGCACGGAGAAGCGCGAGGAGCGGAACTCAAGGATGCTCGGGCGCGGCGCGTACGCGCAGTCGTCGGCGGTCGCCGTGTGCGCCACGCCGAGCGGCGCCGGCTCCTCCAGCATGGGCGGTGGCGCGCGCGGGTCGCCGAAGAGGTAGGCGTCGAGCGCGGCGGAAGGCGACTGTGGCGACGGCAGCGACTGCGCGGTCGCCGTCCTCGTCGTCGGCGGTGGTGCTGGTGCGGCGCGGGAGAACCACGAGCGCATTGCGGCGACTGCCGGCGGCCAGCACGTAATGGAGCTGCTCGTTGTCCGATTGCTCGAGCAGTCGCTGAAAACCGGTGGGTAGCTGCTGCTACGTATTGCATACAGAAACACTGTGCACCAGGCGGTTTGCACAGAACCAGATGCTGCGAATGCATGAGAAAAGCCAGGTTGCTGAGTATGAAAGCACAGGATTTGAGGTTCGGTGGCACTAGCTATTCTAGAAGCTGCTACATGGCAGAGAGCGAGTGCAGAAAATCGCTCTTGTTGTGCAACTCTGGATGTTAGGCCTCAAGAAGAGTTCGCCATAGGATTCAGCGGCGACTCGCGATCTGCGCGCGCGCGCGCAGTGTTGCTTGCTTCAGACGACGCGGGCTCTGGCTTTCGGGTCCAGATTTCATCCTGATCGCCAAGCATGTATCTTTGCCAGCGGCAACTTCACTCATCATGCTCCCTACTCACTCGAGTCGAAAGAGAGGCCTCCTGGTATGAGATTCTCCATCGAGCGCCCGCGAGTGCCATGCGTGCGTGCGCCACCGTCAGGTCACCACGACACACTCGGCACTGCGCGCGTTGCAAATGGGCGGCAGCGCGTGAGACTCCTGTGCAGTGAGAAGCCTCAAGGGCTTCTCGTGCAGACCACTTGAGCCAGCAGCTGGCGACCAGCCGCCTCTTGTCCGCGTTGATGCGCGATCTCTGCAGATCGCGCTGATGAACCACAAACGATCCTCCGATGCGAAGAGCACCCTTCCCTTCAAAGCAATTCTGTATGTAAATCTACAGCCTGTAGCCTAGGAAACCACGCAGCGATCACCGGAACTTGCGGCGGCTCTCGAACTTGCGGAAGCGCGCGACCGCCGCGTCGTCGCTCGACTGGTTCTTCCCCACTGAATCAAGTACCATAGCGCACCAACCAGTACCAGCATGCGTCAGCCCGTCCTCCTCACAATGCTCAAGCTCACACAGCAACCAGCGGCAGCCGACGCACCCGTGCGGAAGCCGCGCTCGCGCTTCTCCTCCCGGTTGAGGCTCTTGAGCTCCGCGACGTAGTCGCTGCGGTGTCGGTTAAAGTCCGTACTGAAGTTGGTTGGCAGAGCCGAGCTGATGGCCGCGCGTCCTGACTTGACGCGCTCGCGCTCGAGCGCGCGCTTCGTGGCCGCCGCCGTCTTCTCGCGGAACGCGTCGGGCAGCTCCACCTCGGCGATGCCCGTGCTCCAGAGCAGCACGCCGCCGTTGCCGCTCTCGTCGCCGGCGCCCATGGACGCGCGCGGCACGTCCGGGTTCAGGTGCTCTGGTAGCGCGTACAGCGCGTCCTCCTCGCTGCGCAGCTTCGCAAGCGAGTCCTGCGCTTCGTCCGCTGCAGCAGCATCGTCACTCCTGCTGCTCTTCCCGAGCTTCTCGTCGATGTACTTGTTCCTATACAGAGAGACTGTGTGTGTCAGGTGCCGCCTCGTGCCGCATCATACCATCATCCAGCCCAAGAGTCACGACGAACGCACAGGAGCTCCTCGTGCTGGTCCTGCTGCGTGGCCGAGCTCTGGCCTGTGAACTGTCCGTCGAGCAGGTGCAGCAGCTTCTCGCCCGCCGAGCCGTCTTTCTTCGGGTCGTGCAGCCCGAACTGCGGTGCAGCTGCTGCCGCCGGTTGCGCCGATGATGAAGAAGAAGCGCGACTGGCGCTCGGCCGCAACTCGCGCCGCAACCGCTGGTCCTCGCGCACCTGCTCGAGCGCCTGCGCCGCGTCGTCCGCTGTGGCGTCGCCTGCGCCTTCGCTGCCTTCGCCTTCACCGTCGCTCTCGCGCCGCGCGCGTTTGCGGCCGCCAGCGTCTCCGCTCGCCGCCTTGCTGCGCTTCTTGAAGGTCACGACGCCGCCTGTCATTTTTCGAGCGAATGCGTGGAAGATCGAAATATGTCGGTAGTGACATAAATCAGGGATGCACCCTGATTTACATCACTATCAGCATACCCTGTTGTCTGGCTCCTTCTCGCCACGCGTATCTGCCGCCGCATTCCCGCATTTCGGCGCTGGAGGTGACCACTCACGCGCGCCAGCATGAGTTGGCTCTGGGGCAACGAGACGACGGAGCAGGCGCAGATCGTGGTGAGCGCGCTGCAGGGCGAGCTGGACGAGCGCGAGCTCAAGATCCAGGCGCTCGAGGCCGCGCTGCGCCGCGAGCAGAACGACTTCCAGCAGCTGCTCGCGGGCGAGATCCGCGAGCTCGAGGCCAAGCGCGAGCGCATCGCGCGCGAGCTGAAAGACGTCGACGCGCTCATCGCGGACAAGCAGGCGCTGCTGCAGAAGGGGAAGGGCGGCGGCGACAAGAAGAAGAAGAAGAAGCCGGCGGCCACTGCAGCAGAAGCTGATGCAGCTGTAGGAGCAGCGGCAGCAGCAGCGCCGGCCGCGCTCGACAAGAAGCCGTCGGAGAAGAAGAAGAAGACGAAGAAACAACCGGCGGCGGCGGCCGCGTCGACTGCGAAGAAGGAGCTGCCCATGGACGAGCACCTGCTCAAGGTCGCCAAGGTGGAGCCGAACGTCGCGTTCATCATCCAGCGCAGCACGGTGCGTGCGCTTCGTCTGGCGCCTGCAGTGTACGAGAAGAGCGTTACGCACTCACGCTTGCTGCTCTCTCTGTGCACAGAACGCCAACACGGTCGTGTACGCCGGGCAGGTGAAGGGCAAGAAGCTGGACGCGCAGAAGCCGCTGGAGGTGTACTGGATCATGTACGAGAAGAGCGGCGCGCCGCGCGAGGACCTCAACATGATCGAGCGCAACACGGCGTACGGCGCGTCATGCTCGCCGCACGCGAGCGCTGCAGACCAGTTCACCGTGGCGCTCGCGTCGCTCAAGGACCGCGAGTGCGTGCTGCTGCTGGACGCGGACTCGGGCCGCGTGCAGGCGCGCACGACGATCGGCGGCAAGCCCGGCATGGTGCTCTGCCGCGTCTTCGTGCAGATGACGACCGGCTGGGTGCCGAGCGTCGACTACATCGAGCTCTTCGGCGTGGACCCCGCGACGCTCGCGCCCGTGTACGAGAAGAAAAGCAACAAGTGAGGTCGTAAGCTCAAAATCTCCATGTTGCATGTCGTGGTCATGTGTGTGCGGCTCGCCGCTCTATCGCTCTCTCTCTCTCTCTACAGCTCTACAGCGCGCGGCGCATCATGACGAGCGCCGCGGCGCCGAGCGTCGTGCCCAGGATGCCGCGCAGCACGTCCTCTGGCACCTCGTGCGTGACGTACTTGGACGTGCCGTACACGCCGACCGCAAGCGCGCCGCCCACGCGCACGGCCGTGGGGATGTGGATCGCCTTGGCGCGCACGTTGTGGTACGTCGACGACGCGGCCGTCGGCACGATCGAGAGCAGCGACGTGCCGATGATGGTCTCCTGCGGCATGTCGCTCGCCGCCGTGAGATACGCCGTGATGAGGATGCCGCCGCCGAGCCCGCAGAGCCCCGAGATGTAGCCCGCGAGCGCGCCGGCCACGAGGTACTTGGCGTTCGCGGCCGCGAAGCCCGGCAGGTCGCGCTGCACGCGCTCGGCATACGTGCGCTCGGCGCCGTAGAACTGGAGGTCGAGCGGGTGCGCGCCGGCGCTCCACTTGGGGAAGTACGCGCTGTTCTTGAGGAAGATGAGCGGCGAGCACGCGAGCATCGCGGCGCCGACCACGAGCGAGAGGCGCTTGCTGCTCAGTCGCTGGGCTGTCTGCACGCCGTAGCGCGTGCAGATGATCGCCGGCAACGTCGTGGCGAGCGCCAGCGGGTAGTTGCACGCGCCGGCCTCCAGGTGGTTCCACGCGCCGACCGACGCGCTGACCGTCACGGCGCCGATCGACGTGCCGTTCACCGCCTGCTGCGAGAGGCTCGTGAACTTGGCGAGCGTCTGGAGAGCCAGTGCGTTAGTTCTAGCAGCTCATACTGCTAGCAAGCCGTATACGCGCGCGCACCGGGATGAGGATGAGGCCGCCGCCGACGCCCGTGAGCGCGGAGATGACGCCGGCGACGCCACCTGCCCCCACGCCCACGTGCAGCGGGATCTCCGCGCTCTTGAGCGCGCGGTCCTTCGGCGCAGAGCAGAACACGCGGACGCCGGCGGGCGCGCGGGAGGCGGCGGTCGGCGCGACACGCGCGGCGGAGCGGCGCAGCAGCATCGTCAGAGGACCGAAGACCGCGCGAGTCCGGAAATGAGAAGTGATACAAAATGAGCTCTCGCTCGGAGTGTCGACACCCGATACTTCAGAAGTGCAAGCGTGAGAATAAGATGCCAGTGACGACGAGGACGTGGTCCATGATGAATCTGATGGTATTAGAGAGCGACAACAGCGTGTGGGCACGAGCGATGAACGAGGAAGGCAAGCAGCCCTCGCACAGGACGACGCACCGTTGTGCACGAGAGCTGGAAGGCGACCGAACTTCGCGTTCGTCGGCGTCAACTGCACAGCTGCGAACTGCGAGAGGAAGGAGACCGAGGCGGAGTGACTCACTCGCCATCGAGGGCTTGCAATCCGTGCCTGGATGGTCATGCAAGCTGGAGAACAGGAAATGCTCGTTGAGGTGTTGAGCATGAGCCTGCGCTTCCGCGCCATGCACGACCTCCTCAAGAGCCCACTTGGTGAAGTGTGAAGAACAAGTATCTCGTCTTCGCGCGCGCGATGGAAGCATACATCAAGCAGCTGCATCAGGACCAGCGCGACAAGGTGGCGGCACACGAACGGGGGCCTCAAGCAGACAATCCTCGGACCGAAGCTCATCGAGGCGGGCAAGTCCGAGACCGCGCGACGACGTACACACTGCAGTAGATCCAGTGTTCACACCGCAACGGAGGCGGGTTGTTCGTTCTTGAAGTGTCGAGACGGTGGTGCGCGGCGTCGCTATCGGCGGCTTTGGGCCGCTCAACGACCGCTGCAAGGCTGAAAGCGGCACGTTCAGAGGCAGGGGGCGACTATCGCCGCGCAGAGATTGGTCTGGTGCTGCTGCTGTTGGTAACGACAGTGAGTGTATGGGGTGTATTGTTGCTGGCACTTGGCGCGAAGCACGACTGCGGGCCGGTAAAGAGCGCGCGGTCGACCTTCCGCAGCAGCGTCGTCGGCTTTACTCCTAGGGACACGTGGTTCGCCATGCGAGGCTTCTCCGCGTTCGTCGCGGGTTCTTCACGGCGCTGGTGACGATGCAATGCACCATGGAGCTCGCCTTGCTGGTGCTACTTGCGGATGCGCTGTTGGAAGCAGCACCAGCAGCGTTGGAGATCGTTCTGCTGCTACTGTTAGTGTTGGTGCTGGAATCGACTGCACTCGCCGCCTTTGCCACCGCGCTCGTGAGATCTCTGCAGATGGACTGGAAGCTCGAGAGGATACTCTGTGGTGCAAGCGGAGCCTGCTCGACAGCCTCTTGAGCCGCCTGCTCCGGCTTGCAGGCAACCACCGGCACCACCACCGACAGCGGCGGATTCAGCACGAGTAGGCGCCGAGCAGGACCTTGTGAACTTGGGCAGCCGCGTCGCGAACGCCTTCGCTAGCAGAACACGTGGAACAGTGAGTGTTCGTCCTAGTCCGTGAGCGACGGCGGATTGGCAGTGTCGAGCAGCAGCGCGATTCGGTCGAGACTGCGCGTCTCCCTTTTGAGCGCCATGAGGAGGGCGGCGTCCTGCTACTTCTCGCTCTTCTTCTTCTTCTTGCTGGTGCTGCCGGTCGTGGCGCCGTCCTCGGCCATCTCGAAGGAGCCGCCGAGTCGGCGCCGGAGGTTCGAGCGGTCCACGCCGAACCAGGTGACCACCTCGTTCGGCGTAGCGCCGAACAGGAGAAGGAGTCGGACCACCCACACCAAGCGGTCGGTGAGGGCGGCCGTCTTGACGGCGGCGTGCCCGCGAAAGCCGTCGAGAAGCTCATCCTGGAGCACATATTGCCGGTGTGCAAGGACGACCCGAACGACTTCCGCACCAAGGTTCCCTACACAGAAGAAGTGAGCGACATCTTCTCGGAGCACGTCGTGCTGGTGAGGAAGAGGAACCGACCGCTGCA